>JANHGN010014049.1:2775-17360 GCA_024605025.1 Megaceryle maxima
CAGCTGCTGACTGCAGACAGTGCAGGTGGTTAGAACTGAGCTGGAAAGAAAAATCACTGAACAGAATTAGTTCTGTTCTCACTCAAACCAGGACACACTCAGCTGGAAAGCCAGTGATCCACTTCTATTTATACTATGAAGGCTTTGCCAAGGATATCACCTATCTTTAATCCCAGTTTCCTGGAAAGGTGCTAACACTTTCCCTGCAGAGTGTGGATAGCCTAAAAGGTGGAGGCAGTAATCAGTGATTGACAGAATACAGGCTTGTGGTTTAAGAAGCTTATTACCATCCATGATCCTCAGCTGGGATGACCCTGTGCTGCTGGGACTTTTTTTTTTTGGTTGCTGTCTCAGCAATTTAGTCCCATAGTTCTAATGCTGTAGTGTAATGTGACAGCATCTGAGCTAGAAGTGCTCTGAAGGAGTGCACAACAGCCACAAAAATAATTATAAAATACTTTAAATCACATTATTTTAACTAACATTTATAGACAATTTACTTCAATCTCTATGTAATTTGTATAAAGTTCTTTTTTTGGAAATAAAATTCAGTGCTCTTTGAGTTTAGAAATCTTTCCTCCTACCATGAAGTTGTGAAAAGCCTTGGAATGTTGGGGTTTTTGTCAGGTAGAAGAGGGAACTGAAAAAAAATCACCCAAATGGCAAGTACTCTACAACAAGGACTAAGCCACCTTTCCTAAGTTGCATCACCTTTGTTCCTGGGACTGTTTAAAGTTAAACCTAATTTCTTTACCATCCAGAGAAGGGCTGATCATACAGCCCCATTGTACCTTCAGGAATTAGAAAAAGTGGTAAATCTAATCAAAGAAATATTGGATTAGTTTCCTTTGAATCCTAGTTCATGAGCTCTTCACAAGCTCAAGAGTTCTTTCATAACATTAACCTTTTTTTCTACATTCACCCAGAAAAAGAAAATTAAATTGTTTTTGACAGGTTTTAATTAGAATTTTCAAGAACCAGTCACTTAGACTTTAATTAAGAAGTACTAGTAATTAAATGTTTCTGCAGCAGTGACAGTGTCATAGTTAAAAGCTGAAGTGCACTTAGGGAGGTACAAAGGGATGTAACAGGAGGAATCAGAAGCCAGTTGAGTTGAGTTTCAAGAAGCAAACCAGTTGTTGTGTCAGTCATACACAGTCTGCTCCATTTAAGTTGGAGGTCTAGAATTACTTTAGAGCCTGGCTGATGAGACAGCAAAAAGGTCACAATTCTGATATCTTGGCTCCTCTTCCAAGAGATCATTTTACTGAATCTCTGCCATGCTCACCTCGCACAGAAATAATAGTTTTCATAGTCAGAAAATTGTCATTGATTATCTGATCAAGCAAAAGATACTGTGGCAGTTTTTCCACATTATATTCCCACTGCATCTATCTAGCAAAATAAGATTTATATTTCTTTTGTCTGGTATTCTTAATAATTCTTTTCTTTGTTAGAAAAATTCAAAATTATCTTACCCTACTTTTCTGTATTCTTTGCCACTGAATTTCTTACTATATTGTCCACATGTCATGCCAGAACATACCATCTGTGTCACTCAAACCATAAAGACTATTTCACATCTCTCTGGATTAGTCCTATCTAACTAGTCACTTGTTTATTTCAGTGGTCCAGCTGATAGTTCTTGGCAACTGACAGAAAGTCTTCGATATTATCTACATATGTAACTCAGAGTGACCAACTCTGTCTATAGATGACTGATAGCAGGAAAGGAGTTGAGGGATCTCTGGCTCTTTTACCCTGATAGGAACATGAACAACTGCAGCCAATTGGGTGCTGTGGCTCTCACAGGACTGAAAGAACTTATCCTACATTATTCCAAAGGAACGATGATAATTGACATCAGATGGTCAAAAGTCAGGATTTCTGTTCTGCAAGAAACACCTTCTGTTTCAGAGCAGTTCTTTAAAGTGTTTACAAATTTTCCTGATGGCTGCTAAATCCCCTCACAAATACATTCAAAAGAGTTCTGATAAAGTGAAAAACTCTTGAGCTGTGAAGACCTTTGCCCCAGTGTACTGGGCTTATCTGTCCCTCCAGGACTCCTAACAGTCCTAGTGGGAGGAAGCTGGGAGGCTTACATGTCACTAATAACCTTGTAACCTGGACTCAAACCCCCCATTTCCTCCTGCAGAGAGAGGCTGCAAGTCCTAAGTGCTTGGGATGAAGGTGGCCTGCTTGGAGCTTCTGGGCTCCCTGGTGTATGACTGGGTTCTCCAGAGCAGCAGGTTGAATCTGTTTAGTGTCTGATGCCAGATTTGGTTTCTGAAGCCTCAGAAGAGTTGCAGACACCAACATGACTCTGTTTCAGCTCTAAACATGGCAATAATTTATCACAGGCAGCCCACACTGTAGCAGCCAAGACAGCAGCAGACCTCCCAGTTCTCCTTGCCCCATCAGGGTTCTTCAGCTTGATGCAAGCCTGATTACTGAGGTCTTGAGACTCCCTGTTGGAGAACTGTAAGTTAATAACCATCCAAGCCCAGAATATGTATTATTTCCAGCTTATCTATTAGTTTTCTGTCTTCATTTATCACACAGTTTACATAGCAAGGTTGCCCAAGGACCATAAAATGTGCAGCCTTCACTTCAAGAAGAAATTTCATGTAGTGAAACATTGCTATCATTTTAGTACTCTGACTAGGAAATTGGACAGGGACTAAGCAGGTGAAGCTGTCTCTTTCAGCAGAAGTTTGTGGTGGTAATTTTCCTTTGGACATTTTCCATTCTAATAAAACATCATTTCTGAACAACAACAAAAAATTAGTAGAGAATTGCAATCCACCTATAACTGAGATGCACCTAAAAGCCATCATATTCCTAGGAATCAATGCCACAATTTTTACAGGTTGTAACTTTACTTGCACAATGGTATCTGAAATTCCTGACGTCAGCTGCAGCCATCTGCAAAGGCAGATATCAGTAGTTTCCTATTACTGAGAATAGTCTGTAAGAAAAACAGGAAAATGTCAACAGGTTCCATTTTTGCAACGCAGGATGACATGGCAATGTTTACATAGTCTATGATAAACCTTATTTTATACAGAAATAATTACTCCATACACTCAGCTCAAATGATTACAAATATAGATAATATCACAACTATTTAACTATGCTGCAGAACTTATCAAGCATAAGGTCCTAAAAATACAGTCATGCTTTTAAGCATGTACTAGACAGAGTTTACACAAGGCAAAATCCCATATTTTTTAGTAGAACTTAGCTTTAAAACAGAGAGTCAGGGCATGGTGTATTATTACTGAAGAAAGAGATGATTTTGTGTAAATATTCTTGAAATTCAAGATAGGACTGACTTCCAGAGAAACCTTTGCAAGTCATACTTCGGTCATGCATTTCATCAGGTATCAGTCCCCAAGCAGATTGCTTTGAAGATTCCCAGCAGTACAAAATGGCTTGAGATAATTTCTGAAAATTCAAAAACTGTTAGGTCTTAGTTGGCTTTGGACGTCCTCTTCTGGTGGGTTGTTAAGAGTTAGGGTAGTAGGGTTAGGTTGAGGTTGGACTCAATGATCTTGAAGGTCTTTTCCAACCTGAGCAATTTTATGATTCTGTGATTCCATTAATGAGAGCATTGCTTGTCATTTTAATTTAGTGTTTAATAAAATACTGACTGTTTTGTTGCACACTGACATTGTTACTTGTTTTCCACTACTAAAAGCTACTGAGATTGACGATTCTTTAGTGACTGTCAAAATTAGTGGTCTAAAATCTGCACATATATGTCTTAAATCATTGACCTGGATTTTCAGAAAGGCTGAGCATCCACTGCTTTCTGTGTAATCTGCACTTTCATACCATAATTATCCTTTCAATTGTGAAGATTTAGTGTAAAGTTGTTTGAACAACATTTGAACAGTTAGAATGATGCATATTTTAATTTGGCATCCAACTCATATTTGTCTTAATATAGGTACTGAATCAAAATGTAAACAGATTGTAAACCATACTAGTTCCTTATTACATCCTGTTCTCTTGTCAGTTCCTTATGCCATTCTGAAATCATATGAAATTAATAAATGTTGGTCAGAAAATACTAGTCTTTACTGCTTAAGCAGACATATAAAATCCCAGGCAAAAGTTAGAAATTCAGAAGAAAATCAAGCAGAGTTCTTGTCTTAACAGCTTTCATGAGCACCAGTAGTTACTTTTTAAAGAAGACAATAGCTTTCATTTCCATTGCAGCCAAAATGATGAGCAAGGCTCAAAGCACACACTGGATGGGAGGAAATGTGCCACAGAGCAAAAGTCAAAGTCAAGTTTTCAGTGTCTGGTCACATGTATCATCCCAAGAAAAAAAGAAAAAAAAAAGGAAAAGAAAAAAAGAACATAGAAGGAAGAAAAAGAAGAAAAGAAAAATAGAAAAACAGAAAAAAAAAAAAAGAAAAAAGATAAAGGGAAAAAAAGCAATAGTTATTTTATTTTGCAAAAGCAGCACCATCTCTGTGCGTGTGAAGTTGACTTTGCAAGAGCAAATTGGGTTTTGACCACAAAACCACAGTATTTATTAATCTAAATTAAGATAATCTAAATCCCTCTTTAAATAATTAAATAGAACTGAAAAGTACAACTATAAAAGTAACATCTACTACATGTTTAAAAGGTCAGCTGTACAAGTACATTCAACTTAATACTAAATCAGCTGCTTTTTATATCATCTGATCACCCAATGTCCCACTATATTTGTAGCTGGAGCTCAGCAAAGCTACAAGTATTCTGATCACTGTATTTTTTTCTGGCCTTTCAAGAACAGCAGATAAGAAATTAATGAAGAGAAAGAGGTAAACAATTTATCTAGTAAGAGTCCCAGCAGCTGTCAGGTACATTAAATGTCCTGAGATAATGAAGTAAGGTCTGTTTTACAAAAATTAAAAACCACCTCTAAAGTAACAAATTATATCAATTTTCAGTACCTTAGTGTCCTGCTTATAGTCATCAACACACCAACAAATGATTCATATTCAATCCTTTTAATGTTATCTGAGGCAGCTTTTAGATTTTAGGAACATTACATGACAAACTAATGAGAGAGATGATATATATTTTTCTTTAGGCATTAGAAACACATAGCCTGAAGTGTGTTCCCAGTAGGAAATTTTCTGCTGTTGAGAGTGCTAAAGCTATCTCATTTGATACAGCCAAGATAAGAAAGGGGTGTCCCTTTAGAACTGCTTTCTGCTGTAAAGAGATAGTGCACTTAAACTATTTAATCAACACACAATGATTTATTAGTTTGCTTTGAATCAATAGTTTAATGTATGTTGAAACAGCAAAGATGTTAAGCTCAAAAGACAGAAATTTAGCTTTAAGTAATATCAGAAATTTTCTTTTAAATCTGATTTAAATAAGTATTTTAAGATTATGTGCTTTATATGATAATTTCCATGTTCTGTCTGTATATTTTGTATTTGAAGAAGTTTTGATACTTTTGTGACCACGTTGCTGAAACATTATACAAATAATCCAGGACTAAACTATTTCCATAGATTTACATAGTTGCTAAGGAATTTATGAGCATATTTAAAGATGAGAAAGAATTTAAAGAAATTCTTATGATTTCCAAGTTCTGTACATTTTGGAAATTTATATTAAAAAAAAAAAAAATTAGCTCAAGATATAATATGCAACATACTAGGCTGAATAGAAGGTTCTTAAAACTGTTAAAGCAAATACTGTCAAACACCTGTGGAAAGATCTATGTTGAATATAAACAATCCACAGCCATGATGTTCATAGCCATACCATCAATCTTTTTGCAGTAATTGGGCCTATTATGAATAAATAGTGCATCATGTGTAACAAATTGATTTCACTCCTCAAAATGCCTTTTGATGTATCACAGTTTTAAAGACACAGAAATAAAGGCATGCACAGGAGAGTGTTAGCAATAGAGTTAGGAAAACAGATGTCCCTTGTAAATTGTGATTTTTCACATCTCTGTGTACTTACCCCTAACTTGCTTTCAGGAATATGTGCAGTTCTGCCAACTCAAGATCAAGTCTGGATATGAGCCCTGACAATGCCAGGGTAATTCAGCAGAACACTGTAACTCTGCAGGTGCTCACAAGCACCCTCTCAGTTTCACAGTCAGACCCTGAGAATGCACAGTGGCCTTTTCTAACTATTTTACTTTAATTGTGGTGTTTGTAATAGAACCAGCAAAAATGATCCTGTCAATTACTTTTTAGCTTCATCTCATTCACTGGAATGTGGACTATTCAAATGTAGCTGTGGCTTCTGACAAGCTGGATGGTTTGACAACTGTCACTGTTTTCCTGAAGGTCAGTTGGTGACATCCTGAAAACACGTCTCTCTTCCTTTCCTTATCAGACCCGCAGTCAGTGATGAGGACTAGGAAAAAAGCATCTGTGTTCAATCGGTGGAGATGACTGTCTCTTATCCTGATTTATTCCCTGTGGCCAACTCTGTCCATGCTTTTATATGGATGTTTTACCCAAATCCCCATTTCATCCACAGACTCTTCAAGGAGAGCTGTGCTTTAAGGCCTGGTTGCTAGCGAGCTTGTACTGTTTCCATCTGTCTATGTAAAGGGGCTCACACATTCTGTGTTTGCTTTCCACTCCATTTACAGCGATGTGAGCTTTCAGAGAGAGGGTTTGAGTCCCGTGTGCTAGTACTGTCTATCACTCAGGAAGGAAAATTCTAAATCAGAACTCCAAGAAATCCATGAACATAACATCTTTAGCCTTCCAAAACCAACTCAGGCAGGAGAAAGTATTTCTTATTATTAAGGACTTGGTTATACTAAGGAACTATAATAAAATAGTATTATATATTATTATATATTGATAAAATATAATTACTCATAGATCACATTGCAAAAAATAGATACCAGGAAAACCATTTCTTTGGAATTTCAACAATAAGGAGATATGATCAAAGCAATAATATACTTCTGAACCACAGATTATTTTTGCACTACTGTTTGCATTGCTCTGCAAGGCAGAAGCAAAACTTGCTGATATTACCTCAAGAGTTCTAAATTTTGTCTTGTTCACGGGGGGGTTGCAAAGCTAAACTAATTAACATTTTAAAAGCATATTCTTATTCTTGATGCTGTTAGAATAAAACTATTGTTACTTACTTAGGATTTTAAAGTACTTTTTTATTTACAGCTGGGTTTATGCAATGAAAACCTGAAGGGTGTCTTGAAAGCCTTGGATTCAGTAAAGACTAAGGGAAACATCATCACATCCTGGTCATGATAATATATTGAATAGTTAAAATCTATGCAATCACTCATCTGCCTTTTTGAAGACTTCATAATAATGCAGGGGTTCAGCTGAAGGAGGCTGCTGAGATGTGGGACCTGAAAGCATGATCCTGGTCATGAGTGTAATTAATCAGTACTGAGCTTTGCACAAGGAGAGTTTATGCAACTGTATGAGCTGTCTGTGTGAAATTGCTACTGTTAATGTCAATTACTAATGAGTTGTTGTTGATTTGGCTAATAAAAATTATTTCTTTTTCTAGTTTATTTGGTATGTGCCTGATTAATAACAAAAGTGCTTTTAAATGGAACAGTATTGTAACAGTATTTTACTATCAGTGTTTTAAAAGAAATTATGTGATAATTGCTATTTTACCTCACCTGCAGATCTAATAAAGAATTATTAGGCATATGTCCAAATCACCTCAGTCTGGCTGTACATTTATGGCACCAGTTTCACTATTTCTCAAGCAGAGCAGTACACAGCTTTGCAAATGGCTTCAGCAGTGACAACTGAATTATTTAATAGCCAGCAGTGGTAAAGGTCTGAAGAAGATAAAGTCAGGCTCTAGAAATATTAGGAAAGAAATTAGGTTTCTAGATAACCCCATTACGTAATTTAAATGTTAACTGGCTGAAATAATGAAATACCTTCATTATGTTATGTGACTATTATCTGTTGGGGTTCTGCAGCACATGTTGCTACAAATATAGGTTCTTTAACATTTGGGTGCCTTTGACAATACAGTAAAAGCAGTGCTATAAACATTTACATTTCCTCACACTTCTTCTGAAAGCTCTAAACCTTGGCAAAAGTACAGAAGATTTTCCAATCCATGCTCCCAATGTATTCAAAAGCAGAATTACTTTAAATGCAAAATAGCACCTCTGCTGTAGTCAGCTGCATTCAGTGGAACATACTCCTAGGCTATCAGTAAGTGGTCATCTAATGGTACTTGCTGGCAATATAAAAAAGATGGAAAGGAAAAATACCCAGTAGTTTGGGTGATTTCTCAATGCCACAGCTTGAAGAAATTACACAGAAAAAATATAAATATTTGTCTTATTTTAAGAATACCATTTCTACCTTTTACCAGAATGAATTTTCTCATTTACTGCTCCATATTTTATCTGCACATAAAAATATTGGTATCTGTGTGCTGTGCATCAATAGTCAAACCCCACAGTAAATCACTTTTAGTGATTAAAGAGCAAGCTGGGGAAAGCCCCAAGCTTCCCTCTCTCTTCCCATCCTGACCAAGGATAGGTGAGATCTGACCATGTCACCTGGCTGGCAGCTATTGGCGTGTGTTGCTTGGTGGGATGACAGCTGCCAGAGCAATGCCTCAGTAACCAGACACGGCAGGGCAGGGTGGCAGCGTGTGTTCACCAAAACACTGCTGCAGAGGATGCCCAAGGAACATAAGCGAGCTCTGACTTTTTCAGCATCAGGTGAGACAGTTTCCTAAGCAGTGTTTTTGAGCTTTTGGTCACAAAAACATCAGATCTGCACAGGAATCCTGGTAGCATGAGGACATGCTCTCCTGAGACACCACAAAGCAAATCTGAAGATGATTTTGCCTGCTCTTATTCTCACTGAAATCTCCAGCAAACTGCCCATTGATTGAAGATGAACAGCCTGGAAAAAAAGACTGGAAAAAAAGCAGTGTTTGGCATGACAAAATCTAATGCAATAAAACCTCATCTCTACCTGGGAAAATCGGTTACCGGAGCAGCGTAGTAACACGGGTCAATAGAAAAGACCAAGTCATTCACTTGACAATAATTTTATAAATGGTACCTCTGACCATACACTCTCCCAACCTGCTGTAAACTCACTCCTTGAGCTGGGGGTGTGTTAATCACGAGAGAGCTGAGGGCTGGGGCAATCCGATCATCTGGGCCACCCCTTGAAACCAAACTGCTTCCTTGTGATAAGGAGACACTAACCCTTGGCACACCAACAACGTGCTGTCAGGAAACATTTAGATTTACCCTTGAAAAATGTGTTAGGACAGATTTGGTAGTAGTGTCACAAAAAGCTGTAAGCAGCTGATGCAATAGGACCACCCCTGTCTTATCAGGAGGTTCCCCATGAGGAAAAGCAAGGAGGGGGGCATCCACAGCCACTTCTGCCTAAGAGATTTGGCTTCCCTGCAGTCCCCTGGGAGAGTCCAGGTCTGCGTGTCCATCTCCTTCCTTCACTAAATTGTGCACTCTTCCATTGATTCTCACTGTTCTGAAGTGTGGTCTAATATCCTTTCAAGGAAACTTATTAATTATCTTCCTGGAACCATACAGGCTGTTTCTGCAATGGCAGCATGCTTTGGAGGCATGGTCCAATCAAACCATTGTGTCTTCTATCTGTGAAAAATGCACATATGCAAGAGGAATGCCCAAAATGGTCACACTCCAACTATGCTTCCAGTCCTTGAACAAGTCCCATAGGTTTAACATGAGGCAGGATTTTACAAGGCTGTCAGCTAACAATATTGCATTTTGCATTTCCATTACCTATCCCGAGCAAAGTTTGTAACACAGATTCTGTTGTTGAGTCAAGAGAGAGAAAGGCTCCAGGGAAAGCCTCAAGACAGGTTTAGATGATTATTGCACAGGAAAGACCTGCCAAGCCCTACAGAATTGTTTCCTGGTTCCCTCGTTGTACACGCTTCTGCCCTCCTAGGTTTCCCTGGTGTGAACATTGCTGCCCCATCCTGTGATCCTTTAGCCCCCTTTCCAAGTATTTACTGTATGCATATTTCTTTCTTCAAGTGACATTTTAACTCATATGAGCATATTTGATTGATGAGAAGGAGGTGGAGAACAGATACTTGGCACAAGCAGTTTCAAGGCCAGATATTTATGTATTGAAGATCAAGCTCTAGACCTGCTTCTCAAATCTTATTTATGTGATACTACAGCAAGTTTGGCCAGTTGTGAAAGGAGCATAGATTGAATTCAAATAAATGATTCATCAGAACAATATTGTATGTATAAAGGAGTATATGTTAAAATCTGTGTTCAAGTCTGTGACAAACACAGCATTCATACTCGTGTTCCTCAGCAGATCTGCAAGCATACAGGGAGATAATTATTCCAATGGGGCAGTTAGACTAATTATAAGATTCAGCTGCTACTCCTGAGACCTTGTTCCCAAAGGTTATGTTTTTCAATCTCTAAAGATCACAGAAGTGACTCAGCTTGCCACAAGGCTGAGGCTTCCATGAGCTAGAAGATCTCTTTGGTAGTAGGTACTTCAAAGAAATTAAAAGCTTCTTTTTAAATGGCTAAACAAGAAGATAAGCACCAGTTTGAAAATACTGATGTGATATGACTACTGCAAAGCCACTAAAGAGTGGTGCAAAGCTAGGAACAGAATGGTGTTTCTGCAGAGGAGGCTCAGTCCCCTAGAGCAGACCTATTGTGAAAACACAGCTTTCCAAAAACATCTTCCATTTCTCTTCCTCAAATAGATGTATCACCTGCCCCTGGCCTAAAGTCAGCTCCTTCTACACATACAGTTTTCCAGGCTGCAAACCAGAAGGGCCCTCTCTCCTCATAGACAAAAGAAGATGGGGCTCAATTTCTAATTGCCCCATCCTCCTTAATCTCCTCCATGCTCCTGGCTGTGACCAAAGGATCAGTTGGTTCTAGTTTGACCACATACCTAACAAAGATGGTTTCCATAGTTAAATCAGCATTCACTTATGTGCTGGCTTCTGTGAAAAAATCTTGAATTTCTGCTGAAAGACAATAGACTAATGAGTGGAACAAGCATTAGTACACCCATTTTGCAAATAAGGAGAGTCACATGAAGGCTTACAATAGGATTCAGGAGATGTATTTTGGCACCTAGAATGAAACTTAGGATGAATGCCGGTGGCTAAATTCAGTAGAGAACTCCAGAAAGCAGATGCCAGCCTGCCTCATTTACAAGACATCTAAATACCACTGTCACGCAGGAATGCTCTGTGCAGTGGTGCCCATGCAGCAGCCAGCTTATGGAGTCTTAAGTGTCCAGACTGAGTGGGGACAAGGCATCACACAGCCTCTCCAGTGGTATTTAGAAAGGAGAGAGGTGCTGAGGAAGCCCCACATCACGCTGCTGCACAGAGCATTCCTAGCACACACCAGAAGTGTTAGTTGTGCCCATACTAGCAAAAACAAATCGACAGGACTTGGCCATGGCCGGATGGAAGCGCACCAGCGTGGTTTTGGCAAACATCAACTAGAGCTCTCTGGGAGAGGGCTTGGACCAGGTGAAATGATGATTCCCAGTAGACCATATGGAGGAGGGTACACAGAAAAGTCCATCTGTACAGGCTCGGGACGTGTTATGGCCCTTGTTCCAGTACCAGTAAGTGGTCCCTGGCTTGTTTTATTTACCACAACAGCCACAGCTATTAAGCTCACTACAAAGCACAACAGATAGGCTCAGTTTGCCTCTGGAAAAGCAGGGCCTGTCAGTAGTTGACAAATTCATTCAAGAAGTGGGCAGGTTTTCCCTGCTTAGCCTGAGGGATCCCAGTTGCCTCTGAGTCCTGACAGGCAGGCTTTGAACCAGGCACACTGTTTTTTAACATGAACTCTCCCCTGCTGCAACTGGGTAGTACTTACATTGTGGATGTGATATTATGCCTCTGTAAACTCAGAAAATAAAGTGATCACAACAAGAATATACAACTAAATTATTTCTTTTTAACTATCTAGCTGTTCAAGTTGGTTAATGGTTACATACCTTTGCTGGGTGGCTTTTTCCCTGCCAAATGTGAAAGGTAACCCAGTGCCAGTAAGGAGCATTAGCTAATGTTTGTACAGTGCCTACCAATGCAAGAGTGTTAAGTACTAGAAGTGAAGCACATCTTAGCACTCAAAGACCTGCATGCTGAATAGTTGACCCAGTGCCCAGACTGGGATGACCACTGACTCTGAAAAGGCTGAATATAGCCTTAAGCCATAATAGAAAATAAGTCCAGTACAGACATGCAAGTCACAGTGTGAAAAGCACAACTAAACAGCAATACACACTTTTCAGAGAACAAAATGGAGCTTTCTCTATATGAATACGAAGCAGTTCTGTCGGTCATATTTTCCTCTTGCATGAATTACTGCATGCAAGATGCAAGAGACAATTCTTCAGTTTAATCTTTTTTTATTAACCTCAGCCCGTTTTAGTAGGAGCTTAGTGCAAGTGACTGTACAAATGCCCCTACCCATTCCCAGGGGGTAACATACCCATACCAGTCACTAGGGAAACTTGAAGCACAATCATAAGACTTCTGGATTATTTAAGCAATATCACACCTAAGCAGTGTGTTTACCCAAGGGCTGTTCAGCTCTGATACCATGGGTGTTCCCACTTTACTATTGTAGGGCTGCACTGCAGGGCTAGATTCCTAGATTCCCGATTGCCATAACCCAGAGGTGGGGGCAGTGTAGACTGTATATACCTTCCATATGCTGAGGCAGAGGGTGAAATCCAGATCAGTAAAAATTACAGATATCCAATAAATTAAACAAAAACAAACCAACAAAAAAAGGCAGCAGGGTGGAAAATAACATTTTAGTAGTGTATTTTCCTGTCCGTTAATTACAACTCCCATCTTTCTGTAACCACAAAGATCTTTTTCCAGTTAATGTACATTTACAGTGTGCTTTTGTGGACCAAGAACCCTGCCTTGAGTCCTAGCAGTGATATTTAGATACCTCATAACTCAGAGAGACAGGTAGGCGAATGCTTTTTGGACCCTCACTCTGTGAGAGAGGTGCCACAGCTGAAAAGAGCATCACTCTCCATCTGAATCAGTCAGGAAACTGAAGCAGAAACTGTTTTCAAATAACTGGTTGGATTTTCTTTACAAATCTGTACTGTTCTCTTTGCAAAAAACCTGCTCAATAATGATCACCTATGCTCAGTTGTATATCTTGCATGTGTCAATTTGTCCTTGCACGTTTGCTCCCAGAGCTTCAGGCACTGGCACAGACTGACCTGCTGCCCATGCTCTGCCCGGCAGCTTTCCGTACGCTCAGGGAAGTCCAGCTAAGACAGAACATGCTGGCCACACAGAGTCCAGGTTCCCCATACATAAATGACTTAGATACTTTTTTTTTTTCAATGCCTGGTGAAACTTCCAGCTAGAAGAAAACAGTGACAAACTTACCTTGCTCCTATAGTGGCTGTTTCTGGCAGGTGGCTTTTAGGCAAGTGTGGAATTATGTGGTAGAATCATAGAATTGTCAGGGTTGGAAGGGACCTTAAAGATCATCGAGTTCCAACCCCCCTGCCAATGGCAGGGACACCTCCCACTAGAGCAGGTTGCTCAGCGCCCCATCCAGCCTGCTCTTAAAAACATCCAAGGATGGGGCCTCCACCACCTCTCTGGGTAACCTGTTCCAACCTGATGGCAACTGATTATGGAAAATGGGAGCATTTAAATGCACAGATTCACCAAATTAGGATCTTTTAAATCAGAGCATCTTTTGTTAGGTATCTGAAAGTAATCGGGTTTTTTCATAATATTTGTTTCACTTTTAAGAACAGGAGTAAGTCTCAGTCAAGAGCACATCCTTAATACCCAAGTTATACTGCATAATATTCCACAGGCTGAGACTCCAGAACAGCACGGGTGTTAATCAGGCTGTGGTGTCAGTGTGAAGGTGACACCCGGACCATGGCATTCCTTACAGTGACATCTACAGGCCCTTTTTTTCCTCTTAGAAGGGGGTTTTTGGTGTTCATTCTTGTACCTTTGGCATCTTTCTTCATCTTCTTCACATCTCACCACTCAGATGTTCACAAGCAGTTCAATGTTTTAGATTACTGAATATAGTTTAGTCTGTTATCTTTTAAAATCAAAATCAGACTGTGAGTACAGAAAAGAATATTTCAAGAGTTTCCTCAGGATACTTGCTGAAAATACTTCACACCACGTTAACAGCTATTAAAATAACGTTAATTAATAATAGCATTTTGCATTTATTTTGCCATATCTAGTTATTGCTATGTATCAGCTAGTTCAAAGCTAATTCAGTCAAACAGGTTTTTTTGTGAAGGGCTTTGTTTTGGGCTTCGCTTCTGGCTTTGTTCTTCTGCTGAAAGTCTCCTGAACCAGCCATGAAGATGAGCTAAACTCTTTTGAGAGAATCAAGATTTCTTCTGGGCATTGGGACAACAGGCTGGAAGTTCTTTGGCTAGTCTCTGCAGACTTCAAAATGAATATGTTTTTGAATAGCATAGTACTATGACTTGTACTATTTAGGTTGACACAACAGTAAAGCATTTATAACTTATAACTATTTATAAATTATATATATA
>JANHGN010014052.1:0-27968 GCA_024605025.1 Megaceryle maxima
CACTTTTATTACCATTAATATTATACTCTAAAATTATTATTATTGATTTTATTTTTAGTTATTAATCTGTTCTTATCTCAACACATAAGTTTTACTTCTTTTCAGTTCTCTTCCCCACCCCACCGGGAGGTGTGAGGAGTGAGCTATCAGCTACATCATGTTCAGTTGCTGTCAGGGGTTAAACCACACCACCAACTAAGAACAGTCTAACTAAAATCCCTTTAACAGTTACCACTAAGCTTCAGATGCAAAGAGAAGAATTTCAGCTTTCTTAAAACAGCTGCACACACAAATGAAAGTGTGCTTTCAATAAGTTTTTGTATTGAACATAAGAAAAAAGAAAAAGCTTAAAGCTAATGAAGAAAGTAAGAGTTCAAAGGTAAAATTGTAATATGTACTTTAAAGCAATATACCCTGCACCTGCAAATTCCAGTACAATTTTCCTAAGGACTGTTTATTTTCTCTGGAACAAATATCATCTGTTTCTGGTTTTGCACTTCCCACTACCACAAAAATTTGCATAAACTAAAAATTTCAAGGCTAAATCTGAACCTTTTACAACATAAACATTCTGAAACAGTTTGAATTGAAACAGCTAACCTGCAGGAAAGAATGTCTTTCTTGCTCCCTTCCTTTAAACACCTTAATCTTCCCAAAATCTTTTTGCTTTTCAGTTGCCACAGTCAGTGAAGAGATTCTTCCATTATATGGTACTACTTATCTTGTCCACCTCAACCTCTTTTTCAGTGGCTCACATTAATTATGATCTTCATACCTATTACAACAGCCAGTTAACTGCTTACGTCCACCCCAATACTCAAAAAGAAGTGAAGCTGATCAATTAATATCTTAATAAGCCAAATTCAAACAATGAAAAGTTGCAATTTTCATAAAAGACACAGTGAAGGAACAAGTAGTATGTGCTACATAGCTAAAATCTAACTGCATTTGTGTCTGAGGGGAACATAAAATAAGTGCTCTTCAATAGCCTATATTCTGCAAAACCCCTGGAGATCAGTAGTTCATGTTTATATTAAGAAAAAAGTAGCAGCTGTATTACAAAAGTTCATTTTCTGATAAAAAAAATGGACGCAACTATTCAAGGCTACTTCAAACCTTAAGTTCACTGTAAGCTACTATTGCCACATTAAGTTACAGCCTTCAGCTGAGTGTTCAGATATTTTACAGGAAGTTTGTTAGCTTCTTTTTTATGAAGCAGTGCATCTCTTCGAGATGAGATACCTATATGACTACACTCTGAGTGATACTATTCTGACCAGCACACATCTACAATTACGTACTGGAACCTACTGGCCTATACCTCCAATTCCCTCCCTGCTTTTACAACTAAGTGTAAAGATGGCCTCAACTACTCCAAGTCATTTAACAAGTAAAGGAACAAAACAGTAAGGCTCTGAAATAGAAGAAAAAAGGGAGGACAGCATATGAAACCTGAAGAGGTTAAGTTATCATCAGCAATTTTTTTTTTTTCCCCATTAATTATGATCCAGACATCTCTCTCTAAGCAGGCAAGCTGCAGCCTAGGATAAAAAATAAATTAAGGAGTCTTCTCAAGACCTGCATCAACCCTATAGAAATTTATTACACTACAGCTAGCGAACTGTGAAATCTAGATAATTTCTTCCACACCCCAATTCACAATCAACAAGACACTTCAAAAAGGCAGAAGAGGATGGAGTCAAGAAACTGGAACAGCACATCCCAGGAACTTCTTTGAGTAACAGGCAGCTGAAAGAATTTGAGGCATGTCAGATAGGCTCCATTATTTTAGAAAACCAGAAACTGGAACAAAACAACAACAACAAAATCTACAACAACAACATGGCTTCTATGCCATGTAGAATTATCAAAAGTCATTTGCAATGCTTTTAAACTTATCGTATATGTAACTTCTAGGAGCGCACTAACCTGCCTTTATATTATTATAGTGTGTGTCATCTTAATACACTTCAAACTAGTTAAAAGACTTGGAACATAACTTCAAAGTTGGAACAATTGATCTGATCACAGCAAGGTTCAATACAGATCCCAGAAATCTGAGGAAGTTCTGCTTAGAACAGTCTATACACTGTAAAACAAGCTGTCAGTACAGTGTGTACAAAACCTCAAAATACCAACACCTTCAATTCCATTTCATCCAGACATTCTTAGTAATTCATGAATTAGGTTTCCCTACAAAAACACATGCACAAGTTTCTGTAGAGTGAAAGAACCCTATTTCATCTGACAATTTTATCAATAAGTAACAGCAGTTAACTGAGCAGAAAGGCAAGACCCCCTAAAATATTTTATCACATATTCAGGAAATACTTCTGAAGATTCTCTATCACAGCTTCTTTCATCCTAATTCTAAAATGAATATAAATAGCAGGGTCCCAACTACTTATTAATTATAACAATTTAGTTGTAGGAATACCCCTATTACAGTTAAGTTTCTCATCAGAGATTACACTGGATGAATATAAGGATGAACTCTGTTTCTAGAAAACTCACAGCAATAGTGGAAATACACCCCATAATTGATGACTTAGACCCAGTGAGATAAAACTGCCATATGTTTAACTTGCTGCTTCCTAATACAATTGCAGGTCTCTGAACTATTAGGAGGGCCCTTTCTCTTTGAGAATCTAAAGCAACTGTCACAGAAGAACACATGAAATAAATCTAAGAGACAAAAAACAGACACCTAACTGAAAAAGAATGCAGAAAATCTTAATTTGAATAGGTGATGCACAGAAGAAGGTTACACAGTAAGAATCTTGTTGGCTGTGCTGAAATACCAAATTCTACAGGCTGCTCTAGAAGATCTGTTATAAGTATGCAAGCTGTGCATCACTGAATTACCAACCCTGATGTATTAGGAAAGTACTTCAGGATAATCATCGTGTTTGTTAGTTGAACAGCAAGGAACAAGCAATGCAAGACCAGACTGTGAAGACACAGCTATTACAGTATTGGTTGTAAATTTGCACTTCAAACCCTAGATGTCAATTCTGGCTACTAAGAGAGGAATTTTGGATATATAAAACTTGCAGGTTATTTTTTAATTACAATTTAAATTTTTTTTTACAGATGAGCCCACAATTTTGATTAGATTCTCTAGCTTTAGGAGGGATAAATAATACGGGTTAGCCACAGAGAATACCACATAGAAACACTAAACATACTCACTGAACTAACTTTGTGTGTCTGTGAATTTTCATTAAATAAAAATTAATAATAGTTTAAATACATCTACAAACATTATTTCAAAAGTACCCTGTAAAATTCAGAGTTGACTTTCCTTGGTTTTCTAGTGCAGAGTAAAAAAAAAAAAATTATCTGTAACAAGGGACTAGTTTACTATCCCACACTTCCTGTTGCTTTTAACACTTCATGCTACAAAATTATATCCTTTATCACAAAGAATTAAGTTGATGAACACCCAATATTATTTGAAAACAACCAAATCTCTAAATGGAATTCTATCTGGACTGTATACACACCTTAAAAATAATGCACCAGTGCTAATCCTTATGCACGGGGTGGAAGTTTGGTACTTTTAACAGTCCAAAATTCATTAAAGAAGTGTCTGAACTTTAAAAATCAGATGCAGAGGGTCAATGCATTGCAAAGCAAGTGACAATTTAATTCAATTACATTTCATTTTACAAGAGCTTAAGTTAGAAATGTTAGTGCCCTATACTGTTTTCTCTTTTTAAATGTGAGCCTGTCCTAGCTCCCCATCTAGAAACAACACACAGAAACACTGGAGTATTTTCTTCTTCAGTTGAACCACTAACTTTTGCAGCAACATATACATGACCAATTAAACACAGTGAACCTTGAAATACTTTTCCTAACAAACAAAATAATTACAATGACTAATGATCATCATTTTTCATAATCTATCTCCTTACCATTAGAGGAAGCGCCCCTATTTGCAAGTGATGAAGTCGAGGAGGTGCGTGGTAGTGGGCCAAATGAGGATGCAAGGGCCCTGGAGGGTAAGTAGCTGCAGTCATACCGGCTTCAATTCCCAGTTCCCTGTCACATGAATGAAAGTGGCATTACAGTAAAGGTACATCTTCATTCCTAGATATAACTGCACTGCTTTGGAAAGCATGCAACACAGCATATCCACCGTAACAGTTTTACATAAGAGTTTTTTTAAACTTAAAGAATCATCTTAATCCTACAATAACTTCAAGTTGTTTTTAAATTAGCTGAAACAACTCCACATTTATTGTGCCCAGGATTATTACCAGTGTGGAGTCTTCTCTGTAGGTCAAATTGTGGGAACAGTAGCTGTTGTGCACACATCTCTCCCCTTATGGTCAAAAGTATGTTTAATAATAAATATATTGTGGAACTGAAATGTAACCGTCATGAGTGGGCCTGATGCAGTTTTAAATAAGTTTAAAGAGGAGAGAGAATAAATTAATTTGTAACTCAAATCCAAACCTCTATTCTACAAAGAGCATAGATATACGAAGAGTCCTTCAGCAATGTTTTACTTGTCTATTTTAAAAGTAATTCCTGAAAGAACTTCTAAGAGTCAGTGTGTCCTGGTTTGAGTGAGAACAGAATTAATTCTATTTAGTGATTTTACTTTTCAGCTCAGTTCTTCTAATTGCACTGTCTGAAGTTAGCAGCCTGTTCGTTTTCACAGACAGTGTCTGCTGCTGGTAGTGATAACAGCCCATGTTTATAGTTAGTACCAAGGATTGGTGTGCAGACCAAGGCCACTGCTGCATCTTGTGTATCATGTTGGGGGCTGCAGAAAGTAAAAGGCTGCACCTGCAGGGAGAAGCAGACAAGACAGGCAACCCTAAACCGACCAACAAGGTATTCCATCCCATATATGTCATATTCAGTTAAAAAGATGAGGGATCAGGAGGGTCAAGCCCTTGCTCAGCTCAGCTCCCCTTCTAGCTTCTTGCTCGCTTCTTTAACAGCTGGCATCCGAGGAGGACTCTGTCCATTCTGCCTTCGATCCCAATTGGTGTGTTCCTGAATCTGGTACCAGAATCCAGCTTCTGAACACAGCTCCTGTCTGCTGCGGGGCCCAGGCTGGGAGTTTCCTGATGCCCACTCAGTGGTGATGGTGATGTAATTGCCATCGGTGGGGGTGAGTGTGCGTGAGTTCGATACTGGTTTTGTATATATTCCATTTTTATTATTATTTTCATTAAAGCTGTTCTAGTTTCCTTTTCTAATCAATAAGTCTCTCTCCCTTATTCCCCCTCTCTTCCCCTTTGGGGAGGGGTTAACAGAGATATGCTATAGGTCTAGCAGGCTGTCCTGACCCTAAACCATGACACAGTGATACTCAGTTCTATTTTAAAAGCAATGGATAAAAATCCCAAGGAAGATATTTAAGATATTGAGTACTCAAAGCACTATGTTCAAAGCCGTATCTGCAGCTACAGGTGTATGCAACACTTCTTAAAATCACAGCCAGCATTATCAGCATATTATGGTCTTTTGTCCCGAGTCCCAAAGAACTAAAATAGCATCCGATTACTAACCAGGCAGATCTCTCTGGAGCTTGTCGAGGATGGGAAGACATTGTCTGAGGCACATGGATGTGATGCCCATGACCATAATTGGGATGCATTCTGTGAGGGTGTGGAGGAGGCCGTTCATGAGCGCGTCTAAACAACATAAACCAGCAATAATTACAATTCACATACTTGTTAGTATCAAGAAAGCAACATCCACAATCAAAATGTTACAGATTGAATTCCTGGAATGCACTTAAAATATAAAAATAAAAACTCCCCCTAGAGTATTTTAATTTCAACTCTAAACTTGTTAGAAACTAATTATAACAGATTTCATATTCAAATGCAAAGCCACCTTCAGCTACTGTGATCTGCTCTTCACTTGGCAGACCTGGCTACAGAATGGCTGACAAAATGTTTAATCCTAACCTCAAACTGCAGGTAGGAAAGCAAAGGCCACATGACAGTCATGTTGAGATTCAGAGTCATTAACAGCTACACTGCGATTTATTTCTCGTAAAACGATGCCAGCAAAAGTAATTAGCAGAATCTTAATACACTAATCAGAAGACATTTTCTTTGAAACATGTTTGCATCCCAGCTGAAGTAATAAGAGTACACATCTTTTTCCATGACAGCTGGTCACAGAATAACTACAGGGTTTGGTTTTTTTTTTTTGGGGGGGGGGGGGTGTTTGTTTGTTTTCTGATGAGGAACTTTAAAAAGAAGGAAAAATCACCCTACTGATACTTGCTTTAGAATGGTATTTTCTTCCAGCAGTGGGAGTTCTGTGGTGGGACTGGTACCTGACAACTTGTATTTTTTCAGCTGGTTTCTTTAGCACTCTGTGAGCTTGCAGCGAGGAGACTGATGCTCTTCAAGCATAGTACTGTGTCAGGACTGTACAGTGAATTTAGATGAAGGGAAATACTGCTGCATGAACAGGACTATTTTCCTTCTATTGTATAAGTTTAGTTGTAACAAGAGGATGTCTGGCTCATTAAACACGTGCTCCTTAGCTTCCAGCGGCGTTCCCCTCCAGAACCCTGGCTATGGCTATACACCCATGCCTGGAGGATATGCACCTGCCCCGCCTGCTCCTGGGGGTTATTCACCTACACCGGGGGGCTATGCTGCTCCTCCACCACCAAACGGACCGTACCCTTACACACCACCTCCGATGAATGCCTATGGACCTGCTTCACAGCCCATTGGATATCCATATGCCCAGACTCCAGGTTTGGAAGTTGTGTGATGATGAGTGGCTGGGTGTGTTTGGTGTTAGTTGTAAAGAAATCGCAGTGGTATGATGAGGGTTAATGGAGTTTTGTCTCCATCAAGGATCCTTGTCCTTGCAGAATTCTGCCATGTGCTGTTGAATACACCGTGTGTCTCTATTGTTGCAGCTGAGTGGGAGGTGAAAATTCCGTTTGTCAATTGTGCTACTGCTTGGCAGACAATTATTACCTGTCTGCCCCCCTGACAAGCCTGCAGGGCTTCCCTCGCTACTGCTCTAGTCTGGGGCTAATGTGCTGCTGGGCCTGTGAGCTCTCTTCCCCTCCATTCCTTTGCCATGGTCTGAAGCATCAATCCAGTGTCATCTTTTTCAGGTATTTACCCACCATTTCCTAACATGAACCCCACGTATGTGCCACCTCCTCCCCCTTACTCTGGGCCATCTCCTGCAGGACCCTCAGCCCCCTCAGCCTGGGTGGACCCAGGGATGCCAGGTAAATGGGTCTGGGGGGCTGCCAGGTCTGTTTGAAAAAAGGATGCTTAGGGGTTTGGGCTATGAGTGGTGTTGTGGGAACAGCATGGGGTAGGGAAGCTGGTGTTGCAGGAGCTCAGAGTCATGTTGATCTGTTACTCAAGATGACAGAGTCGGGGGGCAGGGGGGGAGCTGCTCAGCTTTGCACTGCACAGCTTGTGGTCAGCTCTAGCCAGCTTTCAGCATTCCTGAACTCTGAATTCAAACCCAGCTTGCTGCAGTTGCTGTTGACTCTGGACCTTTGTTGTGTCCTCAAAAAGAACCATGGCTGGGGAGTAGGCTCTGGGGTTTGTGCCACTGCCTAAAGCATGTAAGATGGCTTCTTCTCTACCCTTTCTAGGGGGCAGTAAGGCCATGGAAGCTGCTTCCAGTGCCTATTACAACCCTGCCAACCCACACAATGTGTACATGCCCATGGTGAGTACTGCGCCTGTAGTCTGCCTGTGCCTGCTCCCACTTTTGACACTAGTAGAGACAGCAGTTTGCTTTCCCAGCAAAGTCTCACGTGCTTTCTTAATAAACATGCACAGAAAGTATGTTTCTCTGGGAGGGAGGTGCAGATGTTGGTCCCATGAAGAAGGATTGTTAAATCCTCTGACAAGAAAGGAGAAGGGCCTTTTTGCATGGGCACAGAGAACACATAGAGCTCTCTGCTTCTGTTGGGCCTGGAAGTGGGGATGGTTGAGGAAGAGCAGGTCACTTAAGGATGAAAGCATGTGGGTTTCACTTGATTTTTTTTCTGGGCAGCATGAAGACAGGGAGGTGTTTTACTGTTCAGTTAGTGGCAGCTGGTAGGTAGGCTGTAGCCTGCATCTGGTATGTGACAGACAGTCTGCCTGTGCCCTTCACTGCCTCACGTGGCTCTGTGGTAGGCTGGGGACTGATGGAGCAACAAACTTGGCCACTCAGCCTAGGGGCTTGCTGTCCGCGGGGTCAGAGCTATGAACATCAACAGAGACAAAGCCCTGGGAGTGAAGGGAAGGTGGCGATTAAAAGGTCTTCTGCAAATTTCTTACACAGTTTTGAGGGGACCTTCACTAGAAATGTTATGGGAGGCAGCACAGCTGTTATTAGAGGAATGGTGTGATCAAACAACAGCTTAAAACACAGCACCTGGTTCTGCCTGTATCTTACTGAGGAGCAGTCATTTCTTGTAAGCCAAGCCTGGGAATGCCTGGGAAGAGCTCACCATAAAATGAGCAGGATTGTTGACTGTATTGTATCGTCTTCCAGGATCAGCCACCTCCTTATGCACCTCCTGAGGATAAGAAAAACAACTAACAGAAGGAAATTGCAACCAGCCTCCCACACTCTCTCTCCCTGAAGACAACTTGGCTGTTACTACCCTTCGGGTTAGCGTATCTCTAGGTCTCTCTGTATATATACAATATATGTAGTGCTGGGCAGTTGAGCACCTGCCCTCCTTAAACACAAAGTCAGTGGCAATACAAGGTGGAACAGCAGCACTTTCCTGTTTATTTGCTTTATCTCATGGGGTCAAAGCACTAACCTTTTGCTCTGCCATTGGCTTGAGGAGAGAGATGGACTTTTTCTGGAACTGCCAGTAGATCACATCACTAATCTGGGACTAAAATATGAAGGCTCTGGGATCTTGGGAGTAAAACTACTTGGAATGTCATAAGATTTCATCTGAAGCACCATCCAAAGGGGAAGGTATAGAGCACCATGAGGTTCCTTGCATAGACCCTTGGGTGCCCCAGAAAGGTGTTCAATTTCCTTAAGTTCTGGCACAGCTCAGTGTGAGATGAGACTCTGGGAATCCTGTATTGTGCTGGAAGTACGTGTTTCCTGTCCTGGACTAACCATCATGGTGCAATGAACTTGGGAAGTGCCTCTCAAGAGACACTGAAGCATTTGGCTGTGCAAGAGGGAAGGGGATGGGCCCCAGTCTCAGCCTGCCTTTGTAAGCATTGAACAGAGAAGCAAACAAAGGTGTGTACCACAGGGCAGTGAGCTGATACTGTTGGGCATGCAAATCAGTCTTCCTTTCCCTCTCCTAGAAGCAAGTCCTGTATCTGTGCAGTGATCCTGTGTCAAGCAGCCTTTCTTCAAGCGTAATGGAGTCAAGTGCTGCACAGAAGGCTGCTGCTTGCCTCGGAGCAAAATCTGTTACATTAGGAAGATGACCTGGCACCAGCTGTGTCAGGAGACAGGTCCTTCGACCCTGGCTCCCTCTGCTGAGCAAGCTTGTGCTGTGTGACAGCTCCACGGGGGGAAAACGGCCTTTGGTTCTTCCCTGGGCTGCTGCAGCCAGCGCTGGTGTGCCCACATTAAGCAGCATGGGAGTGCAGGCACCATACTGATGGAGTTGGGTTGCTTAGGGGTGCAGTCCCCTCTGTCAGCTGGGAGCCACTGTCTGGTGCAGGTGTTAGTAATGCTCAGCTGTCTTGCCAAGAGTGGCTATTCAGCCACAACCTTTCCTTCTTCCTTAGGACATAGTGACGCTAAACCAGCTCTGAAGGGAATCTCTCTAGTCAGCTGATGACCCTTGTGGCCCTTTACATATCAGGTGATATATATTCTTCCTACAGCCTTCCTACCTTCACAGTGAAGGGGAAGGTGCATTTTCCTTCTAACTTCCCAGTGTGCCAGAGCTCTCCTGTAAGTAAGATTTGCACAACTTGCAAGTGTGAATTCCTGAAGCAGCCCTGCATGGGGGAAAGTACATTTCCTTATCTATTAACACCTTTGAAATCTGAGTTAAGAGATACTCTTATAACTCTGTATTAAAAAAAAAAAAATCAAGGATAAATGTTTGTAACTTTTTCAATTGCACTTTAATACAGGAGTGTTGATACCTTTAGCTGCCTCTTCACTGTTGCCCGTGTGTTGTGTTGACCTTCATTTTTGGATATGACATGTAAGTCTGGAACAAACAACCACCACTGGGGTTGTTCTCTTAAGTCAGCTGTGGGCCAGTCCTCCCCTCTCCCTGGTGCATGGCTAAGCTGAATCTGCAATCAAGTAACTGGCTGGGGGGGAGAAGAAGGTAGGGCTCATCCTCTTTGTTCCAGGGGAGGGTGGAAGGCTGGTTTGTGCCTTTGTTCTTGCCCAGACATCCAGAACTGGCCTGTGTTCATGGCCTTGGGGCAGGCACAACACTTTAGCAGGGGCTGTGTCATCACAGCTACTCACTATGGCTGTATTCGTAGCACCTCTCCTAGGTACAGTGACTGCCAGAGGAGGGCCTGTCTTTAAGAGGAACTCACTAGCCAATTTTTTTTCCAGTGAAGGAAAAATAAATATATGGTAAAGGAAAATGGCACTTAAGTGTGGACTGCAAAACCCTTTTTCTGCCAAGAAAAGCTGTTGACCTGCTGAACATGATCTAACTACTGGAAAGCTGTCTCCTACTCTGCATCAGCCCAGGCCCTGAGAGGAAAACAGTTCTTTCTTAGCACAGTTGTTCCTATTTTGAGGTAATGACCTTGTAATCCTATGTTAACCAGACAGCTCTAGCTAGCAACACTGAATAAACATGAAACAGAGCCTGTGACCTGCTTCCCCTTTATTTCAATTAATTTGTCTCAATCACTCCCCAAGAGCAAAGCCATCTCCTGTAGACAGATATCAAGTGCAGGTATCCTTTCTTGTTAGCACTGCAAGCTTTGGGTTCACTGTCTTGCTGCTGCACTCAGAGATAAGTTTCTGGAGGGGGCCAGAGTAAGCCATTGGGTCTTGTGGTAACCAGTGAGGGTGGATGACCAGGAACCCTCCAGCACTTGAAGAAAAAGGGGAAGCTTTTCTTTTTTGCCTAATCTAAAACGTGCTATTTTCCCAATCTAAGGTTCAGTTCTGTGCCAGTCTTCCTGGGCTGGAATCTTAAGAGGCAATCTGCACAAATGCTGCAACCCCCTCTGGGGCACTCAGGGCAGACCATGTCTCACCTAAAACTCCTCCTTGAGATGTATGCTGTACAAAGGTGAAGTAGTTGAGGGCTTTAGAGTCTGGCCCATCACTCACTTCCAGTTTATTAGTGCAGGCTCCTCCTCAGTGTGAAGCTGTGGATGTTGCTGCTCTTGGGAGGAGAAGCCTTTCCCTGAGAAACCCTGGGTGTTCAATCTGCTGGAGGAGGCCCTGAGAAACCCTGAGTGTTCAGCCTGCTGGAGGAGGCCCTGAGAAACCCTGAGTGTTCAGCCTGCTGGAGGAGGCCCTGAGAGCACACACCCACCCACACCCCTTTAGCAGGAATTTCCTGCTAGAGCAAGAATAGGATGAAACCTGCAGCTCTGAGGCACCTGTGACCATCTCGCAAATCAAAAGATTATCTCAGCTGAGCATCTTCTGGACACCACACACTCTGCAGTTTTTGGACCTGTACCACAGCAAGCCTACTGGGCTTGTGTGTGGCCAATGGAGGATTTTGCTTTGCTTTGCTCTGACCGGGTACTGGAGGGGCTTTAATACAAAGCTATCATGCATGCCAGGATGTAGTAGTGCTGGCCACCAGGATCCTGGCAGCAGGATCAGGCCTGTAAGCAAAGCCTCTCTGCACAGCACCATCCTATCTCCAGGAGGTCTTGGTACATGGGAAGGGTTCAGCCCCATTGATAGCATCTTAATTCTAAGCCAAGCTGATTATAGCAAAGGAAGGGAGGGCCTTGAGGCTAACGCCAGCACACATGGAGGGGGTGGGGGAGTCACTGACCAAGAAGACACTAAAGCAGCCAAAGCCTTTCTACAGGTGTAGTTCAAACAGCTCTTGCAGCAGTCAGTGGTACCCAGCTCAATGCAGTAAAGTGCTCACGTCTCAGAGCTGGCAAACTTCAACAGTGGCTAGACTCTACTTGTATGGCATCTTCTACAGGAGGAGCTCAAAGGGCTTTGCACACCCTTAGGAGGTAGATAACAAGAATTCTGGCTTTATGCAGATTGAGTAGATATCATCAAGCTGATACAAGAGGAGTGGTCGCTCTTCCAGCACTCCTGGGAATGCCAGCAAAAGGCACTTGTACAGTGAAGAGCCATGTGCCCCAGGGTCTCGTAGCTCACCCTGGCACTGACCCACACCCCCATCCACTGAGCCTTGTCACAGAAGGACCGGATGGAAACCCTCACCAGGGACTTGCTGTCTGCCAATGTGCCAGGGCTGTGCTGGGAATGCTGAAGGACAGAGATACCACATCACCACTCCCGAGGGGTTAATAACAACTGAGAAGTTGTCTCCTGTCTTTAAGCCGCTGATGATCTTCCCACTGTACACATCTTGTACCTGAAAGAGAAGAAATAGTGGCTACCAGGATTTCCACAGACCTTTCATCTTGAGGTCCAGCCATGGGCATGGACATGGCATGGCAGGATGGAGCACAGCAGGGTGACCCAACAGGTGGCTGCCCCTTCATCCTGGAGGCAGGGAATGGGAGTCCCTCCCCCCACCCAAAATGCACAGCATGTCAAAGGGGGGAGCTGGAAAGAGGGGGATCCAGGTGCTTTGGGGCTGCCCTGCCATGCAGTGTGCCAGTGGGACTCACCTCATACACAGTGTCCTCGGGGAAGTGGAGCTTGGCCAGGCTGGTGGTGTAGAGGAAGGGCATATCCGTCCTCCGGCTGAAGAAGACAAGGGCGCTGGCAGCTTGGGACAGTGGGCGCAGGTACACCTCGATGTGGGATTTCTCCTACGGGTGGGGATGGGTGTGTGAGGCAGAGCTGCTGGACCAGCACTGGCCCATGACCACTAACTTTGCCCTGAGGGACTTCTACACCAGCAGGTGCTCAGGTCTCCTGCTCATGTTTCTCTGCATCACTACCCTCTCCCTCTTCATTGTGACGCCCTGTGCTGCTCCCGTCTGCTCTTCCAAATGCATCCACCTGCCCTCTAACCTTGACAATCCGTCGCCCCTGGATTCCTAGGCGGTCCTGGTTGATCTGGATCATCAGGCGGTTCTGCAGAATCTCCTTGGCACTCGGGGAGATGCTGCGGAGATCTGTGGACATGAGGAGTGGAGCTGCCATCACTGTCCATAAGGCCATTTGGGAGCGTGACTGCTCATAGCTAAGGCCAAAGTTTCCAATAATGAGCTGGAAGAGAGGGTGAAAAGACAGGAGAGGCAGAAAAGGGTTAGAAACTTGTGTGTTTGTCACCCTTGGTGATGAGGCAGCCTGCTGGGAAGGAGCACGTATGGGGAAACCTGACACAAACTTTTACTTCTCCTCAAGAAGGCCTGCCACTGCCAGGAGATCCAACCCTGCTAGGTGCTGAGCTTCACCTCTATCCCCATGTGCAGGGAAGGACAAGGACACCTGGACAACTCTGAAAGGTGTACTCAAATGGTAAAGGGTTCATTGCAACCACAGGCTTTTCCTGCAGCTTAGCCAAGGGCAACATGAGCTTTGCCTCTTTGCAGCAATGGGGGTCTGCTCCTCATGCTCATCCTTTGCCCTGCCCCTAGAAGGGCATCCCTGGAGATGTCCCATCCCCAGGCAGTGTCAGTGCACCCACCAACCAGCCGCACCATGTCTGGGTCATTCCAGTGGCCAGGGCCAGCTGCTGGCTGCAGAACATCCTGGTTGGTGAAGAACCAGTCCAGGATGGAAAGCACACTGTCCCAGGAGTCCTGGATGTCGTCATAGTTACGCCACAGGTTGCAGACCTCTGCCAGGATGGTGTAGTTCACCTGGAGAGTAGCACAAGGTCAGGCAGGAAGGAGAAAGGATCCAGTCTGTGGGTGAGAAGGGGCAGCCAGACTGGTTGAGAGCAGCAGCATCCAGAAGATATTTGGTGTTTGCAAAGCACAGGGATGTGTAGAAGGGCAACATCAGGTAATGAAGGAGGACAGTCATATCCCAGTATGACTAGGCACATCCCAGTATTACAGGATGTCTGTAAACCAAACAGGACCCATCTCAGAGGAACAGACTGTCAAGATCAACCCCACACCAGCTAAGTGGGGTGGCAGGGCATGCCCTGGGGTCTTCTTCCCCCACACTCCAATCACTGGGAACCCCAAGTGTCTCCAGATGCCTGTCAGGGAGGCCACATCCCCCCTGGGGACCTGCAGTGCCATCCTACCAGGGGCAGAGTAAGCAGGGTAGAGTATCAAGCTCCTGCAGCTCCAACAAGAGGTTGCCCGGGGCACAGGGGACATGAAAATACCCACTGAACAAGACACCTACCTTTGGGGGGAGCCCCCCCTGATATGCTGGCCAGCTACAGGAGTAGACAATGGGGCGGCCTGTGGCATTCAAGGCCCTCGCCATTGCTGGGTAGCCTTAGGGAAAGAAGATGACAACTGGTGAACAAGGCAGCTGGCAGCAGCCTGCATCCCAGACTGCCCGGCCAGGGGAACCCGAGGCCAGCCTGGCCTCCTGCCTTACATCAGCTCTAAGGCACCCCAACCACTGCCTCTTTGTCTAAGAGCTGCAACAGGAGATACGAGTAAAGAACCAGCTGGCCAAGCATTCTGCAGATGGCCAGCTGCCCTTAGCAAAGCAGCCAGGGGTGAAATCCCAGCTGGCCAGGAAGTCCTTACCCTCTGCCTGCTCCTTTGCTGATGAGTAGCACCCATCCAACTTCAGCATGTCCACACCCCACTCTGCAAAGGTCTGGGCATCCTGCTTCACACGGTCCAGTGTGGTGCCCGGGTAGCCCCCACAGGTGAAGGTGCCTAGGTCAGCATAAATGCCCAGCTTCAGGCCCCGGGTGTGGACCTGTGAAGAGAGGAGAGCTGCAAGGAGAGTCTGAGGCACCTCCCAGAGACCAGGCTACTCCATCCCCTCCCAGCTCTCCCACCATGATAGGTAGCATGAGGACACAGATATCCCCACCATACCCATCAGGCACTCACATAGTCAGCCAGAGCCTTAATCCCGCTGGGAAACCTCTCGGGGTCAGCAACCAGCCGTCCTGCTGCATCCCGCTGCTTGGCAGACCAGCAGTCGTCAATATTGATATACTTGTAGCCCAAGTCCCTCCAGCCATCCTCAGCCAGGCGGTCTGCCATCTCCAAGAAGAGCCTTTCGCTGCAGATTGGGGGCACGTGGACATGGCAGACTGAGACCCTGGAACCTCTCTGTCCCATTGTAGCCAGTGAGACTTCAGGGGCTGAGTGGTCTGGAGGGTCAGTCACAACAGGGCTGGCCTAGGCCACACAGGAGGGTTTCTAGGGCTCCCATTTAAACCCCATATGTCTCCCCACCAAGGGGAAGCGTTTCCCTGACACCCCGCAAAGCTCAGCCACATTCTTCAGCACTGGGGACTTTCCAGCCCCAGCACCTGAGCCCCCCGCCTCCCATGCACCTCACCCCTCGAGATCCTGCCGCAGCAGGGCTCGCCCCAGGGTCACACAGTGCCAGAGCCATCCCAGGTCTGATGTCCGACCCGACCATCCACCCGCCCCCGACCCGGAATTGCCCTGTCCACCCACCCGAGACAGACCCCAGACACTAGCCCGGCCGTTCCGAGCAGGTTCTTTCGGGCAGGGGGCACACGGGACAAGACCTGCTTGCAGCGAGGTGGGAAGCCGAGCCCCGGGCGGGGGGATGACTAGATCCTCCTTGGCACGGAGCTCGGGAGGTGCTCCCCTCGCCGCTACCCGCCCCGCTGACCTGATGCAATTGCGGGGGTCCGCCCGGCAGTCCACATTGCAGCGGAACCTCTCCCAGGACAGCCAGCCCATTGGGGGGGTGAGCGCCAGCCCGTTCTCCAGGGCCACGGAAGGCAGGGAAAGGGCCAAGGACAAGGCCAGCCCGCTCAGCACCGCCATACCCATTGCTGCTCCCGCCGAGGCACAGAGCGCTTGTCCCCACCCCGGCCTAGCCCGGTCCGGCTCTGCCCCGCTCACATGATACAACTCGCATCATCTGACCGCCTGTCTCCGCCTCCTTCCCTCCGGGCCCGGCCTCGCACCCCGCCTCGCTGCACCCCACAGCCACAGCACCCCAGCAGTATCGCGCCCCTTTGGCTGCTGCACCCCACGGCCGTTGCACCCCGTTTGTATCGTCCCCCTGCGCTGCTGCACTTCATCCGTGTTATAAATAAATGAGACTGTTCCTTCTAAATTTAGCAGTAATATTTTAATAAGAAGGATATAACAGGCAAGTAAACAGCGCTGGGTGACCGGAGAGTCTCCGCTCCGCCATCACGCACACCCGACTACAGCATCAAGCTCGGTTTTATACTTCCTATACTAATACATATCCATGGCTTTTCTACGAATTGGCGTGGCTATTTAGATTAGTTCCTGGAATAAACCGTCCCCTTGTTGGCGCAAGCGCAGTTGTCCTTGGGGGTCCTCTGGTGGTCGCCGGGGGTGAAGTTCGATGTCTTCCTCACACGTCCTCAACTATTGTTCTCCTATTTCATTTGTTGTCTCCTGCAAAACTTAGCTACAAAGCTTTTTCACAAGGTGCAATGCTTAGCCACAAAGCTCTGTATCTGATCTTTGCAAGTGTCTCAACACCCTGTGTAGGTTCTTCTTATCGTCTCGCCCTTCACCCACTATTTTTCCACTGTTTGGGCTTATTTTAACCTACTGACCATAATATTGGCACGAATCAATACCCCTTTTACATCCGCATTGCACCCAGTCGGTGCTGCACTCCATTGCCACTGCACCCTATAACTGGCACCCTATCAGCATTGCGCCCAGTCGATAATGCACCCCACGGCTATTGCACCCCACTGCTGCTGCACCTCATTGCTGGCACCTCATCACCGCCGCACTCCGGGGCTGCTGCACCCCAATAGTTACACTGGGAGGAAGAGGGGCGGTTTAGGTCCCCCCGAGATGGGACCCCAGGTGTAAAAGCCGGGCGGAGCGAAAAGGTGCGGAACAAAGCCGCCCCGGGCAGGCTGCGGTGCCCCGCCGCCACCACCCGCCGCTGGCGGGGCGGTGCTGCCGGCGCGGCGGGACGGCCCCGGCGGCCGCAAGGAGCCCTCCCCCGCCCGGCCGCGGCCGGCCCCCGGCCGCTCCGTACCGCGCCGCCGCGCCGGCAGCGCCGCCGAGCAGGAAGGACCCGAGGTGAGCCGGGAAGGGAACGGGGCCCGCCGTCCCGCCGCCGCGGCGAAAGGCTGGGCAAGGGCCGGGGGGACGGCGGCAGTGGGGCGGGAGCGGGCGGCGGGGCCGGGCCGGGCCGGGGCTGCGGGGGTCCGCAGGGCACGGCAAACACACGGAGACAACAGAGAGACGCACACAAAGACACTGAGCCCAGTTGCCCACTCACACAGAGACACAGAGCCCAGCACCAAGCACACACACGTAGGACCCCCAGAGTCCTCTCACGTAAGAGCTGCAGTGGTCCCGGCCGGCTGCCCTCGGCCACCCCGGCTCTCTTCAGCCTCATTATGATGTAAGGCTGGAGATTCCTCAAGCCTGGAGGTCCCTCAGGGTGCTGTGCCGAAGGCAAAGCACCCCCAGGGACACAGAGTATCCTTATGGCTGATGGGATTTTTGTCGATTTTCCATCTGGGATCTGTGCCCTGTTGTTCCCAGCCCTGCCCCACAAGCCCCGATGGGGGAGCTGGGCTCCTAGAAGGATAGAAGGAAGGTGGCTCAGCAGTGGGGAGCTTTCCCGGCCCGGATCTGGCCGGGGAGTGGCAGCTGTGGTTTGTTTTCTGCTTATTTCTGCCTGCAGAGGTTTAGCAGTTTGACATCCATTTGCAGTTGTGTAATGGCAAAAGCAGTGCTCACTATGTCCTTAGGTGGGGTGCCTGCTGCAGCACCTCTGCAGATGGTGCAGTGAAGCTTTCTACAACAGCTCTTTCTTGTTGTTTTGTTTGTTGTTTTTTTTTTTAATAAAACCAAGCCAATCCCACAGGAGCCAAAAAACAAACCACGGGAGCATTGGCCTCAGCTGAGATGGGACTCAGGCTCTAAAGCCAGTGCAAATGCCCCCGGTTTCACCACCCCAGTTTTCAGAGCCCATGGTGTCTGGCCCTGGCTGCTCCTGCATGCCAAGAGCCCTGGCTTTCTGTAGTGGGAGCAATACAGCTCCTTTGCTCTTTCAGTCCCAAGCTGTTCTGTTTTGTGACTTCTCTATCACCTTTCTTCCCACCAGAGATGGGGCTCAGCACAGTGAAGCTTCAGAGCCACTCAGCAAGGGATCAGCCTGCCCAAGGAAGACAGCACGGGGTTGCAGTCTGACCCGTACAGCTGGTACGACACCTCACCCCCCACTGCCGGTGAACCTGCCAGGGATAGGGGTGCTGCTGCTGGGATGGTTGGTGGGGACGAGTGGTGCTGCATGGAGATGGGAGGCAGGGGGAGGGTACTCAAGTGGAGGTCCCAGAGCCCCTGGGAACACCCTCTTTATCCTGCCTTATAATAGAAGAGAAAGTGAAATTAATGCCTTGCAGGCACAGAGGCATATTTCTTTGATATGCCCCATAAAATAATCAGCTAAGCAGGTCACTCATAGAACAAGAAAAGAAGTAGTGGTGTTGTCATCGACAGAGAAGGCAGGTGCCTTGATGGTGGGGCTCTGGTGATGACCTCCTCTGCCGCAGTGACAAGCCAGCCCGCTGCCATTTGCAGGGGTACTTGCTGGGTTAGATGCTGTCCTGCAGCTGGCTGCTGGAGTCAGGGCTGCTTCTCCCCATGGCAGGCACTGACCAGGAGCAGGCCTCTCCTGGTGGGGCAGGTGAGGTGTTCCTCACCCTAAGTTGACTTGTTCCCCCCCTCTTCCTCTGCTTCTAGGTGGGGCGATGAAGCTGAATGAGCGGAGTGTGGCCCACTATGCCACCTGTGACTCACCTGCTGACCATGCTGGCTTCCTTCGCAAGCGGGTGGAGCGGCACCACCACCATGCCCACCACCACCATGCCCACCACCACCACACCACTTCCTACCAGCGCCGCTGGTTTGTTCTCAAGGGCAACCTCCTCTTCTACTTCGAGGAGCGGGAGAGCCGAGAGCCTGTGGGGCTGGTGGTGTTGGAGGGCTGCACTGTGGAGCTCTGTGAGGCTGCTGAGGAGTTTGCCTTTGCCATCCGCTTTGATGACGCTGGTGCCAGGGCTTATGTGCTGGTGGCTGATGGGCAGGCTGCCATGGAGGCCTGGGTGAAGGCACTTTCTCGGGCCAGCTTCGACTACATGCGGCTGGTGGTGAGAGAGCTGGAGAAGCAGCTGGAGGAGGCCTGCAAGAGTTTGGCCGCTTGCCGCAAGTCTCCACGAAGTTCTTCCTCCTCTGTCAGGAAGAGACATCTCTCCAACCCTGCTTTGCTGCCTCTCCAGGAGAAGCCCACTGTCCTGGAGAACGGTTATTCCACATGGGGTAGTGGTGGTGTCTCTGGGGGGGCCACCTGCCCTGACCGTGACGAGGGGCACGCAAAGCCCCCACCCCTGCCTCCACGCCGGCGCTTGGCCGCCAGCAGCACCATGGGGTCCCCAGCACCCAACCTCTTGCCAGCCATGCCAGAGAGCCCAGTGTCGTCAGAAACAGACTGCTTCTTAAAGCTGCACAGCTGGTACGGGCAGGAGATCACAGTGCTGAGATGTGAGTGGCAGGAGAGGCAGAAGAGGGGACACCTGTGACCAGGGGCATGGGGTTCAAGCCACTGTTCAACTGATGCCTGGCAGCCTGTCTCCCATGGGGGAAGAGCGAAGGGAGGGACACTGCTTGCCCCCTGCCCTGGTCAGTGGCCGAGTGTGCAGTGCTTGTGTGCTTCACAGGGTATGTGGGAGAGACCCAGGTCTTCACCAAACTTCATGTTTCATTTCCATGAGTCTCTGTACAGCTGGAGAGTGTAGTACCAGGGGAGCCACCTTTGAACTCTCTTCTGGTGGTGATACAAGGTGCAGAGGGGGCCCAAACTGGCATGTATGCAATGAACCTTACCCAGTGGGCTTGACCCTTTGCTGTCCTGGTGTGGTGGATGCTCTTGGTGCTTCACTGCCCACTTTTCCTTCACCACTTTTTTCTTGTTTTGCTTCTCAGCGTGGAAGTTTGCACAGGTCACCATTTGTTATTGTCTGTGGTCTTGCACCTAAGTCCTTCTGCCTTTGCTCTTTCACTGCAGATAAGGCTGGGATCTTATAAAATGCCTCTGATGGGCCACTGGCCCTAGTGGGTGCCTCCAGCCTCGTGACTCTCTCACCCCAGGACACATGTGAGCGGCCATGGCTGTGGCTGGCCCAGCAGCCAGGGTAACAAGTACCAGGCTCTTATGTTGTCAGGCTTTTTATTTTCACCTGCACTAACTCTCCCCCTGCTAAATCCCCAAGGATGTGGATTTCATGGGTTTGTATCATTCTCTTTGGACACCCAAGCTCAGCAGCGAGGCTGAAAAGGAAACAACAAACCTGGTCTACAAGCAACAGCAAGGAGCAGGAGCTCCCCAGCACTGATCTGGAATCTGTCGAGCAGTAGCCAAGCCCGTTAATGCCTCTGGCTCAAGCTTTCCCTGTTCCAAAACAGGAATGCTAAAGCCTCTTTGCCTGGCCAGCAATGAATTTCTCAGCTCCTGCAAAGTGCCTTATAGGGCTCAGCTGGCTTGTTGGGCAGCATGCCCAAGACAGCATCCAAAGCCACACTCTTTCAGGGCCTCTTGCTGTTGTGGCTCTGCCCAGCTTCTGTCAGAGCTGCCCAGATGGAGGAGAGGCTGGGGAGGAGGAGCAGGCTGGTCCCAGGAGGAGAAGTGGAGGTGTGGGAGTGAGTTACAGGTAGCACTGATTGCATGTCAGCAGTGTCTGGGCTTGCCTTTTCAGCATCAAAGCCAGCACCAGACCTGATGTGCTTCCCTCTGATTTCATGTCAGCACCATTCAGCTGATCTCTGTGGCATGCCCCATCCTCCCAGCAGGTGAGGAGGGCTGCAGGAAGGCACGCCAGTCCCCTCACTACAGAAACAGACTTATCCTTCAATAGGTCATAAACTTTGGTCACAAGTCAGATGGTACAAGTAGGTGGGTGCTGAGTCCAGGGACTGGAACACCCTGGAGACAGGGTTTATAAATCTCCTTTATCCTCTTTGCCAGGGCTGTTTTTCTGAGCAGAAAAAAATGCATAAAAGCAATCTTGTGCTTCCTATCTAACAGTGTTAAACCTGGTTTTATTGCCCTGTTTTATTAAAGAGCCTTGCTTGGAAAGCAAGAGGCCATTCCAGGTCATGACTGGTAGGAACCTATTTGCCTTTCTGGAGTTAAATGCACTCATCTTAATACTTTGCAATAGCCAGTAGAGATTGCCAATGCAGAGCTCAAATTACTTGCATTAACTCTTTGTGCCTTTCAAAATATATCTCTGGTAGTTCTGGATGATGAGCTTCCATCCTCCTGCCTAATTATGTCTCAATGGTGTATTAGAGGAAATCAGATCTTGAATCAGAGCTTACAAATACGACTAGGCAGTGGGAGTGTCGTCTTCACATGTGAGTGATGCAGTCCAGTCCTCTCCAGCTCGTGCCTGTATTTCTTCACAGTAAGGATCTTTGAATGTGGGAGGATTGCTTTTGTTCTGCTTTTTAAATGAAAACAGTTCAGAAAAAACACGATCAGGTGGCCCCAGGCCAGCACCTTGGCTCTGTCAGCAGCCCAGCTGGCTGGACTTAGAGGCTGGCTCTGCCTCCCTACCTGCTGCTTGGATTGTTCAGTGCAGCAGCATTCCCAGCTGGGAACCCATCCCCATCCCCTTGCCGGGGCAGCAGCATCAGGTGATGGCACTACCTGATGCCTCCTTGCTCTAAGGACAGTCATTTGGGGGACAGGGTCAGATTTGGCAAGTATTTCTTTGCAGTAGTTACATTTTTTTTTTAAATGTAATGCAGAGGGAGGAATATTACTGATGTCTCAGACTTGCATAAGGCAGTTTGATGGTAAAGACTTGACTTCCAAAATAACTCAAAATGTAATGGTGGTTCCTACATGGGACCCAAGAATCATGACTGACTTGGAAGGGAAATTAACAAAGCCAGTTCTGTCAGAACTGAAACTGAAAATGGTATTATTCATTTAAGGGCAGTTTCACTTTTAAGAAGCTTAGTTTGTTTTAATAGGCTAAGATTGTGCTGGTAACACTACTAAAGAGCTTATATTTAATGCTTTAATCTGTCCCATTCAAATGACACAATTTCCATGCTACCTGCCTTTGCATTAGCACGTCCCAGCTAAATCCTAAATCCTGCAAATGAGGAGCTGTGCTCTGCTTTCTGCCTGATCGCATTTGTGGTAATTTTGTGTTTTATTCTGCAGTGCGGAGAAGAAAATGGCTGAATCCTGAACAGTGTTTGTGCTTGGCCCAGCTGTCCATGCCAGGGCCTTTCCTAGGTCTCCAAAGCGCTGCTTGACTTTGGATGTGCTTGGTCAGGGCTTCGCCATCCTGCTCACATAGCAGGGATGGCCCTTTTGTGAGCAAAAAGAGCCAAAATTGGAGCCATGCCCAAATTTGTTTGGGATATGGGAGTACTTTTTTTTTTTAAAGACCACTGCTGCTTGCTTCATTAAGCAGGAAGCACCTGGGTGATCCATGACCTCCTCTGAGATGGAGGCTATCAAACCATCGTGGCTGAGAATGTTGTACTAGCAGTGTCTTTGATGCAGCCCTCAGACAGAAGGTTGGGATTTCAGCTTCTTGAGGTTGTATCTGCAGTTGGCTAATGGAGCAGCCTCCCTCTGTCTGTCTGCAGGCAGAGTGTTACAGGAAAAGCAGAGTTTTCACTGCATGTTGTCCCTGACAGCAAAATAAGACTGATTGCCACACACTGCTTTTCTCTGGTCATTCAGGTTTGGACTGTTTCACCCCCTGCCTTCACTTTCCCTTATTATTTTTTAAAAATAGAAAATGTCTGGGCAGCACAGAACAGGTTCTCTAGCAGAGGGGGAGCTGAACACTAAAGTTGATTGGCTGCTTAAACTACTGAGTTCAAATCCTTTTCTAAGAATTTTGTTTAGCATAATAATGCAAACACAGTGAGAGAAAAATGCTTAAGTTTGAGTGCTTGAATTTAGAAAAAGACTGAAAGGAGGGAGGTTCCGACATGGCCTTTGTAAGCTGTGCCAAGAAGGGCTCCCAATACTGTTTAAATAGTTGATTAAATCCTTCCATTTTTCTGAGGCTGGGATTTTAGATTCAGGTCCATAATGTATTATCTCTGCACATTTATCTTTTTATAAAACAACTGTGGCAATGTTTTTCACTGAATTCAAGTCCTAGCAATAAGAGTAACCTAAAGAAGTTACCTGTAGCCACCGCTAGCCATTTGGTGGACATCTACAACTAAGATTAGACATTTTCTGTTACAATAGCTACCACATTAATAGTGGTACCACATTAATACCACAAAACAAAACACTCCCTGCCCGTGTTCCCCCTCTTAACTGCCTTTGCAAAGAAACTTAAAACAACCCGCATTGAAATGCACAGGGAACATGTGGAGTTCCTGTGTCAGGGGCATCTTTCAGCAGCACCAGGTGTGCTGCATCATCTACCCAAGTACCAGGCAACACTACAAGCAACCTGTGGAAATGCTCCTGCCTTTTGAAGTGCTTCTATTTTTGGTAGACAACATGTTCGTTTTTAAGAGATGTTTTTTCTAAGAGGTACTTTTGCATGCGCCTTCATTTTACACGCGGAACTTGTATTATGCATTTCAAGACATTGTTAACATTTGTATTTTATGCTGTGAAGCCAAATAAAGTATTGCAATTTGTAGCTCATGAAACTGTGAACTCCTTACAGCTGGAGTGTCCACCGTGACCCAGCCATTGACTACTGCATCCAGTTCTGTGCTCCCCAGTTTAAGAGAGTCAAGGAACTACTGGAGACAGTCCACTGGAGGGCTATGAAGATGATTAGGGGACTGGAATGTCTCTTGCCAGGAGAGGCTGAGAGGCCTGGATCTGCTTAGCCTGGAGGAGACTGGGAGGGGATCTTATCAATGCTTATAAATATCTAACAGGGGGGTGTCAAGAAGATGGGGCCAGTCTCCTCAGTAGAGCCCAGCAACAGGACAAGGGGCAATGGGCACAAATTGCAACCCAGGAGGTTCCATCTGAACATGAGGAAAAACTTTCCTGTGAGGCTGACAGCACTGCAGCAGTCTGCCCAGAGACGCTATGAGTCTCCTTCTCTGGAGACTTTCGGAACCCGCCTGGACATGTCCCTGTATGACCTGCCCTGGGTGACCCTGCTCTAGCAGAGGGCTGGACTCGGTGATCCCCAGAGGGCCCTTCCTACCCCTACCAGGCTGTGGTTCTGTGATTCCCGCCCTGGCTGTTTCCTCCACTGTCGGGCCTTAGCTACTGAGCCGGGCCGCGCGGGACGTGGCCTCACCCCACGCACGCGCACTGGTGAGCTCACCCCTCCTCTGAAGCCTCGCGAGAGTCACAGGCCCACCGCCCCCATAACGCCTGGGCTCGACCGCTACGGAAGCCCGGAGAGGGGCAGGAGGATGGCAGCGACAGGCAGGCGGCTGCTGGCGGCGGCCACGGCTTACTCTGGGCGGGCGGGCTGGGCCGGGCCGCGCCGCACCCTGCCTGTGCCTCTTGTGCCCTCCCGGAGCGCCACCGTCACCCGCAGCGGCGCCATTTTGCCCAAGCCGGTTAAGGTGAGTGAGGGGCGAACGGGTGGGGGCAGCAGTCAATCGTGGCGTAACGGATGGCAGCGTTGGCCAATCGGCACGGGGGCATCTGCTGTGGGTGGGGCGGTGGAACTGAGTGACAGGCGCTAGGCTAATGAGCGGAGTGGGTGCGGACGGTGTGGGGATGTGGAAGCGCTGGCCAGCGGGCGGGTGCCGGGAGCGGCCCTGAGGGGTTGGGGCGGGCCCGGGCGGTGTCCGTTCCCCCTGAGCGGGGCGGAGCTGAGCCGGCGGTGTCCCCTGCGCCGTACGAGGTAACACTCGCTTGCAGACTGAGCCACCACTGTCCCCTGCCCCGAGCTCCCCGCAGGCTCCTGCCCTCCCGGCGCTGGAGTTCTTGTCACAAAGCGCGATGCAGTGACAGGGGTTACGTCCCCTGGACGCACACCGGGCTTTCCGCTGCGGGCCTGTGCCACCGGCAGTACGTAGGTTTGGGCGAAGTGCAGCCTGCTGGCAGAAATCTATTTTTTCCCATCGATGCCTTGCAGACGCCCTTTGGCCTCCTCAGAGTGTTCAGCGTGGTTATCCCTTTCCTGTATGTCGGGACTCAGATCAGTAAGAACTTTGCAGCCCTACTTGAAGAACATGATATATTTGTCCCAGAGGATGATGACGACGATGATTAAAGGGTATGTCATTAACATCACTAGCAATCTAATAATTTATGCTTCCTGTTTGGCTTGGGGCAGGGAGGACAATGTCAGAATAGACTATACATACAGCAGCCGCTTGAAAAAATGCGTTTGCAATTAAACACATGGACAAAGTATTGCCTCTGGCTACAAACTTTTCTGTTCTTTTATACCAGAGTAGGCCAGACTGTGAATGTGAAATCTCCATAACATAAATTTGTTAGAGATTGGACTAAACCGACAGTGGTTTAGATCTTGTCATTTGAATCAGAAATAAATGGTAGTCAGAGAGGGTGTACACTGCAGAAAGAGACAAGGCACTTCAATGTTTGTGTATCATATGTCTAAAGAAGACCAATGAAGCTGGTGAAGGGTGTAGAGAATGAGTCTTATGAGAAGCATCTGAAGGAACTGGGGTTGTTTACCATGGAGAAAAGGAGGCTCAGGGGAGACCTTGTGGGTCTCTACAACTACCTGAAAGGATGTTGTAGAGAGGTGGGGTTTGGTCTCTTATTCCAAGTAACAAGTGATAGGATGAAATAGCTTCAAACTGTGCCAGGGTAGTTGGATTGGATGTTATGTAAAATTTCTTCAACAAAAGGGTTGTCAAGCACTGGAACAGGCTGCCCAGGGGAGTGGTGGAGTCACCATCCCTATAAGTATTTAAAAGACATGGTGCTTAGGGACATGGTTTAGTGGTGGGCAGTGTGTTTGTGGTTGGACTCAATCTTAAGGGTCTTCTTCAATCTAAATGATTCTGTTCTACATGTTTACCTGTTTAGAAGTCTTCTGGTAACTCACAGAATGACTGTTTTAAAAAAGAATCATTTACCGTATGAAATTTTGATAGAGGCAAACAATTTGAAGAGCATTCCAGAATTCATCAGAAGAAACTGGCTGGTGGGTGTTACAAAGCTGATCTCTGGAGTAGTTGGACAATTCATATTCATTAGATAAAAGAAAAGCAGAAGTAATTCACCTTTATCTGCACTACACTACACTTTCTGCCATTTAATGTTATTCCATTTGCCTTGCCCTTGCGTAAAGACTTGAGTCTGGGTGTATTTCTTTAGAGAACAAAGAAACTGTTTTAAAGAAACTGTAATAGTATTGCTTTATGATCAGTTTGGTGGGTGTGCTCCATTTGATAAGAGGGATTTTCCAGCATGCACTGCACAGCTAAAACCAAATTATTAAAAGACTGTAGACTGCAATGGCCTGTTAGAAACTCCTCTTACTTAAACCCCCACTGTGTGTTATTCAGGGGGAGGGGGCAGGCTGGAGCTCGTTACAGTGTATGTAAGAGTAACAGCTTATTATTCTATTTGCAGAACTTTAAAAGAAGAACAGGAGGGAGAAAACCATTGACAAAGCAATGGTTCCAACATCTGTCACCTCTGTTTTGTCCTTCCTAAATGGGACAGGGGGCTCTGTATCCCCCTTGCCAGTGAGTGTCCTGTGCATGCCTATACGATGGAAACTGTACATCAGGGTTGAAGGAAGTGCTTGACAGGTCTTGCATCCTTGCACACAAACAAGTTCTCACCTCATCAAAAACTGCTTGGGATTCCTTTTATTAGCAATATAGGAAACAATTAAACATCAAGAGATTGAGATGTATGACTACGGTCTTGTGTTTTTATTAATGATGTGCCTATGCCCAAGCATTTCTCTCTCAACTTTTCTACCTCTGTATGTCTGTCCCCATGAGGAGACTCACTTCATATTTATTTCTTGAGTCTGTTCAGTAACTTGGGACTAATCTGCCATATGTGACAGGACTCCTAGAGGAAGCAGCAGCTCCACAACACAGCCCCATTAAAAACTGGGTGCATATTGACCCTGCAGTTCAAATAATGCCGATTTACAACCTAGCAGGTATAGCTGATGGGAGACTACAGCATTAGTTTCATCTCACTTAGGATTGGATACAGTATTATCATCACAGAGTTAAGTTTTGAGTAGTTTTGGTAAAAGGTTAAGATCACAAGTGACTAACTCACTGATGTGTTTTATAGCATTTAATCTCTTAACAGTGAAACTCTAAACACTCTGGCTCCAAGTACCCAGTACTTCCTAGGTATTCGGTACTTCCTTCTGCATAAGCCCTAACACATTTATTTTCTTAGCTGTGTATAACCTTCAACTTTTCATAGGAGAGTTTACTATTGCAATTAAATCCTTGCATAATAGACTTAAAAGGTCTTCTCTACTGCTAGGGCACGTGTAGAGTATCTTCAGTCATATCAGACCAGCTATTTTCTCAAGTATCTTGAAAGGTTAGTAATTTTTTGTTCCCTTTTGGTTTTTTTAAGCCAGCACCGCCCGTGTGTGTCTCATGTTTCTGGCCACTTCTCTTGAGTGCCCACTTTTCCCTTTGGTATTCATGTAGCTGCTAAAAATATTTTAATGTTGCACACATGAGTGGGGTGCATAGTTCAAACAGACACATTTGCTACCTCATTATTTGGCACTGTTTTTAATGTTTGCTCTGTGACTCTCCCATGTAGCTACTAAGAGAAAATGGAACCTG
>JANHGN010014053.1:0-18376 GCA_024605025.1 Megaceryle maxima
AAATCTGGCAAAGATTCTTCTAGAGTTACACTTGGTTGGCATTCTTGCTATGTGTGCTGTAACAATACTTTAATATAATTAAATTTTAAATTCTGTGTAGAATCTGGTGGGTAGGCAGATGTACCGGTATGTTAAACTTTATGTCACTTAAAAATGGTTTTCAAGTACATCAGAGGGAGACCATCCAGCTGTAAAATTATCTGCTTTATGACACTGCATCACAGCTTTGGTCTCTTTGTTTTAATTAAAAATGTACCTTAAATCTCAAACCCTCAGATAATTTCCACCATGCCTTTTTGTTTCATGTAACTTACTGGCAGAATGTAAAACAACAAAATTCTTAGGCTAGTTTGTGTTACAGATTACAGGGGAAAAAGTTTGTTAATTAGGATAAACACTTCCCTTTTTTTCTGAGCCGATGCAGTGCTGGATTTCCTTCTCTTTGGCCGCAGGCTCGGCAGGGCTGGGGGGCTCTGGGGACCGGGGCTGTCCTGGGTTTGCAGCTCCCATGCAGGTGTGTGGGGCTGCTGGCTTTGCTCTCACGAGTAGTCCCTTTGCCAGGCTGTACTGTCTCCTGACTGGGAACAAGAGGAAGGTCCTGACAGAGTTTGCTGGAGCTGCTGCTGCTGCTGTTTGCTGGACGTGGGACTGTGTTGTTGCCTGCTCCTGCAGCAGCTGATTTACCAACTGCTACTTTTCCATGTTAACAGACTGCACAGCCTCCTGAATCACTCCTGGTTTGGGGGGCGGTGCAGCCCGAAGGGGTATTTCCAGCAGTCAGGGTGGGCGCGTGTCGAGAGCTGCTCCCAGGTGCCTGCACCCACCTGGCACGAAGGCTGAAATAAGCTTTGTGTGCATTTGCTCCACCAATAAACCTGAACTGCCGGGCCAGCGGCGGCCGTGCTCGCTGCAGGATGGAGGTCTCCAGTGCCATGAAATCAGAGTCTGCTAAATCATTAACAGTGCCGTTTCTGGAATTAAATAAAAGGTCTCCTCCCAAGGTGGCCCACAAGATGATTCACCAAGTTTTGCAATGTGATTTATGTTTGGCCATAGGATTATTTTCTATTGATTCTGAGGGAAATAAAGCAGCAGTAAAAGTCCATCACAAGCCTCCTGGTGGAACACGAGAACTGGAAGCTTTCCTGACAGAAATCCTGTTATCTCCTCGGTGGTGACTCTGGAATCACTGGCCCAGCCGGTGTCCAGGTGAGCATCACCTCACACTCCTCGTCTTCTCTTTAGCATCGCCTGGCTCTGTCCAGAAAGGATGCAGCTGGTGCTGCTGTGGCTGCCTTGCTGCCTCTGATGTCTGCAGAGGCTCTTAGGAACCTGATTTGGGGCTGGCGATGCTAAACAGGCTTCCCAGGATCTTCCCTACCACATCACTGACCGAGGTCATCCCTCCTTGCCCTCTCCTGCCCTGTCTTTGTCGTGGTGTGAAATTAAAACTTTTTCTCCCATGGTTCAGGAAATCTTTTTGATTCTGAGGAATGAAGTTTTGCCTAAAAATGACTCCACTTACCAGGAAGCACCTTTTTAAATTTTTTTCCATCTTCTCCAGTGTGCTGGGTGTCTTGTTTGCCTGCTGCTCAGATGCCTGGCGCTTTTACAGAATGATCAGTAAAATCTTATCTACTGTGGCAAAGCTGTCGTGCCACTTCACCACAGTGCCAAAATGTGCCGGGTGCACCATTTGAATGTGTTTTTCCAGCCCAGTTTAACAATGCCACGTGCAGCGTGAGGGTGCCAGGTGATACGGCTCTATTTTAAAAACAGAGTGATGATAATTTTTTGAGCACTGGTCAGCATAGTGATAGAAACTGCTTGTCCCAGGAGGGCCAGGCAACAGCCAGGTGCTGGTGCACGCACAGAATGGACCATGTATGACTGTGAATGGATTGTCTGTGGCTGCAGAGGTGCGTTTGGCTTCTTGTGATCAAACATACAGAACTGGTGGATGTGATGAATCACTCCTCCTCTGATGGAGCTGGGGTCTGCTGGACCAGGGAGTGCTGTGAGCTGTTAACATCCATCTCTGTAGAGAAACCCACAGGCTGAGGCAGGCTCACAGTGGGATTCCAAGCAGCAGGGAAGTGTTTAGGGGAGAGGTACCAGTGGATCCCTCGGGATCAGCTGGCACCGTCCAGCTCTTCTCCCACCAGACAGCAGCAGCATCATCCCTCCCTGAGCTTCATCGGAGCACATGTGACTCCCACTGCTGCCAGTTAGAGTGAATTCTGCCCATAGTATTATTTCTGTATTTATTTTATAAATGTCAATGATGAACTAAACTAAGATAAATAAGGCTGTTCCCTCTCACTGTTTAATTTACTAAATTTTAATGAGACTAATAACATCTGTACTTGTTCCACCTTTCAGCTGGCTGGAAGATGGTTAGTGGGTCTGACAGCTCTCCGCTTAGCTTCTCTTCCAATAACGTTTAAAATCGGAGGATTTTACAGTCATGGTATTAAGCCATTTGGTTTTGTCTGTGCTTCATCTTGCACCAGTGGAGAAGATGAGGGGGCAATGCAGATGCCATAAGGACCCATCTTTACAAAATAAATTGGTTTATTGTTTTGAGCTCTATTGTAAAATGCCGACAGTGGGTGATTGCATCTCTGTAAATTGCAGTGATGGAGCTGAGCAGAGGTGGGAGGAAAGGCTTAGTTCTGGCATCTTATTTGCAGCCTTCTCTACTCCGTCCTTCATGGGGAGCTTGTCCTGGAAAGGGGACCTGTGATCTCCCATGGTTCCTCTGGAGAAACTTGCCCTGCCCTGAGTCCTCTGCGGTTTTTTGGCACTTTCCACACCCTCCATAGTCAGCATGGTTGGTTTGTGGGTCTGAGGACCAAAGCAGCGTGTGGAGCGTCTCTGCATCTTCACCTCAGTGCCCTCTGGAAGGTGACTGCTCCGTTCTCATCAGTTGAGCCTCTTGCACAGCAAACGGCTTATGCAGGAGAGCTCTTGCTGGATAAGCAATTAGCTAAGGTAAACTACTCGAAGGGCAAATTATACAGGACTGTCACTCTGTAACAGATGAATTAACTGACTTTGTCTGGTATTTGTGGGATGTTCCCTCTGTTTTAGTCTCTGGCTTAAAGGCTCACACATTTCTCCTGCTCTTTGCTGCCTCAGTGAGCAAACAGGGTATCAGGGCTGAGCTGCCCCCAGCTCCGCGGCGCGGACAGGACACTCTGGGAGTGGTGACCTCTGCGTCACTCCAGGGCGACAGTAGGCCTGAACATGTTTTAAAGGCTTAGTCTGGATCTTTTGAGATGGCAGGATGCTGTGAGCAGTGTGTTACTGGGGGTTGTAACACAGCGCAGCACCACGTGCTGCTGGAGCAGGCATTGCAGTCCTCTGGGCCCCCAGGTGTACCAGTGACTCATGAAATGACCAGGCCAAGTTGCTGGGTTTATGTACAGTAAGTAAATTAAAACCCTGGTAGAAGAAGTCTTTGCTGTGTAACAGGATTTTCCAGCAGCTAAGAAAGGTTGAAATTGTTGGAGCAGTTACAAAGGAAATATTCTGTGCGTAAGGGAGGATTCGATTCACTGAGTAACGTGTTGTCCCAGCCACCAGCACAAAGGTAAAACGTGAATGAGAGTCAGGCTTTTTTCACTGTCCTCCTTCTTATTTCTACTTTGCAATATTCAGAGTGAAATTTCTAAAGCCAGTGATGCTGGCATCATGGAGGAGAGAGAAAGTGGCTGGGTGGTAAGCTGCTGACTTCTTAGTCATAATTTATCTGCCTGCTGACTTCTTGCTTTCTGCCTTACTGGTGTGTTTGTTTATGTATCACACAAGTGCTGTGGGCTAGAAAACTCCTGAGCAGATGCCAACGAGATGTTGCTTCTTCCCAGGTACCCACCAAGACCTTTGCTCCGACATTTGGATCTGTTTGTTCCCTTCGTAGTCCCCTTGGTGTTTGGAAACATAGAAGAGCTGTGTTAGAACAAAAGCTTCAATCCTAAGTGTTCTAGGAACTTACTGGAAGTCTCATCTGAAAAAATCCTCAGGAACACAGCATCCAGCTCAGCATCCTCAGACATCGAGGGCATCTGTAGAGTCTCAAGGGAAACCAATGATTTGTGGCCTTGATTTTTTTTGAAAGTAGTGTATTTCTTATTTCTTCTGAGCTCTCTGGAGGTGCCTCCCCCCGCCTCAGCCGTCAGCATTAGCGGTGATGCTGCGGTGCCACGCGAACTGCTGTGCGCAGCCTGTTCCACCGGCTGGGGCTTTCATTTGATTTGCATCCTGACCTTTCCACCTCATTGCCCCGACCTCGCTTCTGCTTCTGGGAAGGGTCGCATGTATAAACAAGAAATACAGATACTGGGCGCCAGCTGCAGCCGCCCAGCGACCTGTGCTTCAGGGACACCTCTCCCTGCTGGGTGGCCTTTGTAATCACAGACCGCCTCAGAAGACCTAACCAGCTCTAAATCGTTCAGCAACATTTTTTCTGACAAATTATGTCCTTTGATAACACTGCCAGTGAACAGTGGTTCATTGTTTTAAATTTATGTTATTGAAGATTCAGAGGATTTTATAATTGTGGCTCCGCTTGCTTGCCTTTCCGCCTCCTCTCCCTCCAGTTTTACTCCCAGGCTTTTCTAAATGCTGCTCTGTTCATTTGCCTCTCTTCAATCCTCCCTCTCATCTCCTTGACTCCTGAAATTTTAAAAAAGTCACTTCTAAAGCCTGTGGTGCCAGGTCTGATGGGACCCTTGTGTCCAATGCAGCTTCCTTTATTCTGTCCAACCACCTCTACTGAAGTCCCTGATACTGGATGAGATTTCGACCCGGAGGCTGGTGAGGGCAGCTCAACTCTGCGATGGGCGCGAGCAGGAGGGGACAGGAGCGATGGGGAATTGCAGATACCGGCCACAGGGCTCGCTGCAGGGTCCTGCTGAGGGCTGGGGCTGAACCAGTGCTGGAGGATGTGGACGTGCTGGAGTTAGAAATCTGTTGGAGAGGGGGTTCTGCCCTTTGTAAGGACGGTAGTGCACCCTCCGCAATGAGTACAAAAGATAAGTAGGGTGGGTTTTTTTCTTCAGACTGTGTAGTTTGTATGGAAGCTAACGTTAATCTTAGTTTCTCGCTGATATTAATCATAGTTTGGTCATGGTTTAGGAAGTGAAAATCTTGCACAGCGCTAGCACAATTACAGCTTATAACTCAGTTATAATAATTAGATTGAGTCTCTAAGCTTGGCACATTAAGAAAGCAGATTTTAAATACACTTAGGATTTGATGGTTGCGTTGGATAACAACTTGTGGGAGGCAGGTGAGAGGAAAACTGTGGTGTCCGTGGCTGGATTAAAGCCAGCGTGGGAGCCCTGGGAGAGGCTGGGTTCTGTGCACGGGTGGATGGTGCTGTGCCAGGCGATCCCATGGGAACTTCTGGTGGCATTGTGTAGGGAGGGAACAGTCACTGCCTGACGTCTCTGGTGTTGCTGGCTCAGAAAATACCAGTGCAAAGAGCAAAACAGGAGGTTTTTCATCAAAGGAAAGGGGGCAGACATCTACCCTTGGATTCCTGGCACGTCACGCTGGGTTTGGAGACAGTGAGTGTGGCTGTACCGGAGGGGTGTGACACGAGCTTTGAAAGAGTGATTCATTTTAACGGAGATGGTCTCAAATTAGAGCATGATAGAAGAAGGATTTTGTGTTATCAAAAGGTAGTTCAGGCGAAATTAATCTGAAAATGTGTAATTTCATCTCAACTAAAAATACTGTAATGTAATTAAATTCAAAAGTAGGATGAGCTGAGAGGATATAAGAAAAGATAAGCATCAGAATAAGACAATAATTGAGTTTGTATTGTAAACAGTTTCCTTTAGGAATTTGGGGGTTTTTAAACTGCTTCATTATAAATTTTAAGTCAAGAGCGCTTAACAGCTTTGGCATATTCTAGAGAAGTGGTTGACTACTTTTATATTTGTTTATGTTCTTTGCAGGATTTTCTATATTTGGGGTTAATTCTCTCTTATCATCTACTACTTTATTAATAAGTTTGAACATGAATAAGGCTTAAAATTGTAAAATGTGTGTTTCCATGTGAAACTGGATGTTTTGTGGATTTGTGTAAGTTTTTAATCTATTTTTTTTCTAATAATTGGATCTTTACTATACAAAATTGATAGATTAGTATCATTAAAATACTCGATGTATTAATTCAGAAGTGTGTCGCATTAAATATTGGAGAGACTAAGACACCTTTTTTCTGCACACAAGTCATTTGCTCAGTTCCTCGGGCCAGCGCTGTATGAAAGGAGTCAGGGTCAGGTCACATTGTGGCATCCTCCCGTTGCGGTGGTTGTGAGCCCCACGTGAAGCAGAGCTGATGACGAAGATGAGTGGTATATTAAGTCACTTTAACAAAACTGTAGAGCACTGGCTGGAACACTTTCAACCCAAAAGCTGATTATCGGGTGTTTGAGGACTGCTGCAGTTAGCAGTTTGAGATTCGTTTTCCTGGTGCTGGTGTCTGTGACTTTGCGCAGCGAGCACTGGATGAGGCATGGAGAAAATCGATGCTGTCTTGCTTTTGGCTTGGTCCAGAAACCAAACAGCGTGGGGAAGGTTGATGCTTGGGAAGCTGCCTCGCCTCTCGTTGCAGTGATAATGGCTAATTTAATGCCTCTTTTGGTGATAACACACAATCTGCTCAGTACTGGTACGTTACATTATGGCACTCTTTCCTTTTTTGCAAAGGTTTGCAGGAAAAATGCAAAAAGTTTCCTTTCCATTTGCTAAAAATAATCTTAATTCTGAAAAATTACTTTGCGGATCTTCATATTTCACAGACCATAACTAGATTACTACCTTTTACTGGAATACTTTGTGTTAATGAAGACCGATCGGGATTACATAATAGATTTCCTCTGAAGAAGGCATTATGTGGTTATTTTATACTGTCTGGCATTCTAGTTAATTGCTTTGCCATCATTAATTGATGGGACTAAATTGATATAAATAAATAGATTATATTCCTGAGGTTGAATTGAAAGAGAGGAGGGGCTTGAAAAAGGTTGCTGCAGGGTGTTTAGCTTGAAATGCAGCATGCAGTTAGTGACCATCAAAGAGAGCTCCTGTGCAGAAGATCTCGTTCCAGCTCCGTCAGTGTCGCTGCTCCTCAGTCTGCTTGGAAGATGAATGCAGCTGAAGTCCCTGCTGCCCTCACCTGTACATTTTCTGTAAGGATCAGTCCTTACCCTGTGGTGGAGCAAAGTTGGGGAGTTTATTCCCTCCCATGACAACGTGGCCAGCTCTTCCAGCCAGAGCCTTGGCAGCCCTGGCTCCCCCAGCTCCCTGGATAGTCTTGGCACTGCCACACATCTGAGGTCTCTCCAGATGCCCAGAGGATGCAGCCGTTGCTGGGCTGCTATCGCTGGGCTGCCGTTGCTGCTCTGCCAGCCGTTTGCTGGCTGCAGTGTTGGAAGTTCATCGACTGTCGAACTGCAATTCCAGTTTGAAGTGGTTCTCAATTAAAATCTGTAATTAACAAGTTATTATTAAATTTACAGATATTTACGGACTTTTACAGTGTCTCAAGTCACGAGCCAACCTCTGTGCTGTTAGTGGAAGGAGAACCAGAAACATTTTTCCCTCCTCCCGGCATTTTTCAGTGTGGCACAAAGATCCTCCCTGCTCCCGTCCACTCCAAGGCTTTCCCAATCCATGGCAAACCCCGCGCAGCTCCCGCCAGCCATGGTGCAGGGGAGGCAGCACCAGCCAGTGCCCGAGGAGATGGGCGTCGATGGCATCCTGGCAAAATCCCCTTGTATATGGTATTTTGGACAAAGACAAGATAGAGACCCACTGGGGTACAGTTGGGGAACATCTTGCTAGCCTTGAGCCGATGGTTGCAATGATCAGGAAAGTTCAACTTGAAAGTAAATGTACTAAATAGATTCCCCCCCCTTGTCCCCCTTCCCCATAAGAATGCAGCAGCCTGTGTGGGTGCTGGTATCACTGCTGCGCTGGGAACTGACCTTGCTTTAAAGCTGACATCTGCCTCAGCAGAGCCGTAACCAAAACAACACCTGCAGAATGAGGCCATCGCAAAATAAGTATTTTAAAAGTTAATTGGAGCCGCGGGTCCTTGCCGTAACGAGCTGTTTCCATGAGAGAGCGATCGATAACGCAAACCGCTGCTGGCACACAGCGGGTTGGGAGCCCTTCGGGTGTGTGTGAACCTACAGATCGAACGGGGCTCTCCTCGGTGTGTGAACAGATATCGGCATGATTAATCTGAAAACAGTTTAAAGCATTCATGAGTTGTAAGAACTAATTCCCAATAAATCAAACGGCATTCCCGTGGGACTAAGGAAGAGAAATAAATGAGGGCTAAAGAAATTGATAAAGATCCTTGTGCAATAAAGAGACGAACACCAGTTCTTTTAAAATTATATTTAAATGAATAAAGTTGATTTAACTGTCTTTTTTCATGCCTTGTACTAAGATTTAGGTCTACAGCATGTCATTATATCAAGGAATAATTTGCCAAAAGACTTTTTAGCATTTCGTGTGCATCCCACTTAATGACAATTTTAATATTCTAGCTTCGGTCCTGTATCGTTATGAGTAGGTTTCAATTGCTCGGCATTCGGAGGAGTTCATAAAGATTGTTTCTAATTTCTTTTTCAAGTCTGCTGTAGAGTTCGGAACCATCAACACGTGAATTATGCTCTTCGGTAAAAATGTTGTTCGCTGCCTGCAAGATACAGCTTTCGGACAGCACGGTTTCTGGAAGGATATTGCTGTTTGGTGAGCCTCTGGACGAGGTGCCAGACCAGGTTCTGACTCAGCGCGCTGCCGGGAGGAGAGCTCGCCCGCCTGGCCGCGTTAGGGAACCCGTGCAGGCCGTTTGTAGCCGCTTCCCATCTCGACAGGAAATAGCAGGTGTGATCTTACGTGTATGTGTGTTAAAGTGGCACCGCAGGCAAGTTTCTACTCTCTTGGTGGTCAGAGAGCATGAGAAGCTGTTCACTGGCTGAACTTCTGCTTGTGGATTACTTCCCTTGCAGTTTAATTTGTGATAAGAGCATCTCCAAATGTGGTTTTCTGCCTCTAGGACCTTGGTGGGGTTTTGTCTTGTGTTTTCTTACTCTCCCCTGCTCCCAAAATAAGAAGGGTTGGGATTAGCTTTTCTTTTTTTTCTTGGTCAAATAACTCTTTTGTGCTGCATTATTGCAGAGTAGCTGTCTTGGGGGTAGCTGCCCCCAGGCAGTGCCTAACAGCATCTGAATTTACTGACAGTGCTCGAGGCCAAGGGCCCTTCTTGGACTCCAGACCCCCAAGAGCTCAGGGAAGTTCTTCCCCCACATCAGGAGGTTTCAGTGAGGTTGCTCTGCTAATTTGGAAGGCAAAAGCCATGCTCCCAAATCAATACAGCATATATCTGTACCAGTAAAGTACCTGCAGCTACCCAGTGCACCAGAGTGATCTAAAATAACCTGTGAACACCCTGGAATTTCTCTGACCTTGGTAATGAAGCCTTTCTTCAGCAGATGTGTATTTTCCTTTTTTAGTAGTTGTGTTTATGGTCTCTAGATACAGATATTTGAGCTGAGAAGCATATCTGATGAATGGAGACACAGGAACCAGCCAGGGTGATCTGGGATGCCTGGTGGCTTTGCCAGCATGAGGTCTGGCAGTGAAGCTGCCTGGCTTTTCCATTTCCCTCCTTTGGGAGGTTTTTAATATTCAGTATTTTGGGCCACTCGTAAACATGATGGCACACAGAAATAATTTCCTGCAAAAAAACCCTCACTCTGCCTCAGAATTTGGCTGTTGGTACTTTCACGAGCTGCCGTTTCTATCTGTGACATGCCCTGAGGTGTAAATGGGGGAAGGAGGACAGGCAGGTCGTGGTGTGGAAGGAAGCACAGCGATGAGGACTCCAGGAACCACAACAGGGTCAGGGGGAAGATGGTCATCTCTTGAGTCAAAAACACTGATGATACAGGTGGTTTTTTAATCTGGTTTTTGTTTGTTTGTTTGTTTTGTTGTTGTTTTTTGTTGTGGGTGTTTTTTGGGTTTTGTGGGGTTTTTTTGTGCTTTACAAAAGAAGAGAATTATTAGTGGCTGAATTAATCAGGCTGAGTAACCATGTATGTAAAGATGCTGGATGAACCTCTTCTGGAGTTCAGTCTTTGGCAACAGATGTGATACCGTTGAGTGTAAATGGCAGCAGAGTAAATGTTTACTGGGAAGTCAAATCCTGTTATTAGTTGTATTACTATTATTAGTGCAGTTATCACTGCTCCCTATTTTCTGGTTGTGTCAAGAACGAGTACAGAGAGCAAAAATGTACAGGCTTTTCCAGCACATTCATAAAAATAGATCTGAGCACAGGGAACATGGTACTGGTCGGAACTGTTGTTAAATGGAGATGCCTGCCCCATAGCTGCCCATCGCTCTCCATCTCTGTAGCCCACTGAGGACTTCGGTGGGGGGCACGGGTGGGGGTCATCTGTGCTGCTGCCCGCAGTCAAAGTCACTGTCCCTTGCACCCAGTTGCATTCTGCTGCCAAGTTGTCACTGTTGGGACGCCAGTTCAAGACAGACTTTGGTCCTGCCGAACTGAGCAGAGCCCGTGTCACTGTCTGCGGGTGACAGACAAGCATTTATTCAGGAGAGGAAAAAGTAGTTTGTAAAACCAGTTCCCATGTGATCTGCCAGTGATACAGCTGGGACAGGTAAGTCCACCTAAGTCTGAAAATATTTGTCCACATAAGTATTATTTTAAAACTCTGTACGGAAGAGAACGAGTAGGCGCACCTGTGAGGGCATCCTTCAGGTGCGTCACTGGCTGGGGTGGTGACACGTTGCCCTCTAGCAGAGGCGTTACAGTCGCCTTTGGGTGATCCCTTCCTAACTGCCAGCAACCTCCTAAACTGACACCGGGTGTCTGCTTGGGCAGGGACCGGCTCACTCTGACACCTGGGGGTGAGACATCCCCGTCTGGGGCTGCTCGAGATTCCTCTTTTGCTTTTCCATTCGGGCTGCAATCTGCTGATAAGCTGTTGGTACAGTGGAGGGGAAATGTCAGGGTAAATGAAGACTTTGAGAGCAGCGTTTCTCAGGGGAGAAATAACTTCTGTCATCAGATTTTTTTCTTCTTGTCGAAACAAGAAATGAGAGATGAGCTATTTCTGAAATCTTGCTGTCAGTCAGGAGCAATGCCAACCAACAATCCCTGTGCATTCCTCCTTGCCCCGTGAGTGAGAGCTGCCATCCAAGGGCATTAAACCTGCACTCAGTGAAGGGAAAAAAAAAAAAGGGGGAGAAAATAATAGATGGTTGCTTGAAATCCATTACTTGGAATGTTTGATGGCCCCAGACAGAGCGGAGCTCCACAGGATAGAGCTGTGCTGACACTGGGCTGCTGTGTGGTGAGGCGTTAGCTTGTTAGCTCGGGCGGGAGGTGCTGGGGAGCGATCGTTCCTGGTGCTTCTCCCCATTCTCAAGTCCAGCCAATGCTCCAGCATGGGTGTCGCTCCTGGCGCTGCGTGCTCCGTGTCCCTTGGGACAAATGGCCAGGAGGAGGATGTTGCAGTGATGGGTCTCTGCTGCGGGGTGAGATCCAGAAGGGACGCTGTCACGTACGTCCAGTAACTGACTGAACGTGATTTCCAGTGACGCAAAGCAAGTCGTGATGTAAATGGAATAGATGGTGCTTTTAAGCAAATTGTCCAAGTATGAGATGAGGGAATTACAGGCCTGAGTCAATCTTTTCAGATGTTATTATGTACGCTCTGTGTTATTCTAAAGTGCCCCATCTTGGCCACACACAATTTTTCTTGGTGTGTTCAAAGAGGTATGTGATTTCCCATGAGTATCATATCCTCAGCCCTCTCACTTTAGTTTAATTAACTGTTGAGAATAATATTTCGAGGCATGATTTTATTTCAGTATTTGCAGAATTATTTCTTATGATGATATTTCTGGAGCCACCTTCCTCTTCTGCCTTCTCTGCTTCATGAGCTCCCCTACTTTTTCACTAAGGTGTGTGATGAGGGAGGTCTTTAGGGATTCCATGCTATAATCTTCTCAATAGGAGTTCACTTCCTTCTCAGTAATATGGGACTGCACAACAAGAGGAGGACATGTGTTTTGCAAGTTTGGAGGCTAAAAAGTAGAAACACCTTGTGGTGTGTAACGGCATCAGCTCCTGACATAGCACCACCGTGTTGTGTGATGTGCCATAACTTGCATGTTGTTTTACCACAGATCTGGGAAGCTTCTCCAGCCTTTGTCCACAGTGAGAATGGTTAACCACAGCTCTCTCTTGCTTGGATTAGCTGGGACACAGGTCTGAGTGATGTCAATGTGTTGGACCATGATGTCATTCACCATCAGGTCCTGCTAGCCTGGGATGCAAACACAGTGCACTCTGCAGTCTCTTAGGTGGCATTGATTTCCAGCAAGACATCTCCTCAGAGATGGGTGTCCTCATACTTGTTGCTGGCTTGTTTTACACCCATGGGAGGAGAGGAGGAGTAGATGGGATTCTTGGGATGAAGGCAGATTCAAGGACTTCCATCTTCTTTGTGTTCATTGGGAAGCAAGGGCAGCGATTCACGGCAATTATTTATTGCAAGGCTCTGTCTCTCCTTACAGCGCTCCCTCCAAGACTCCAGCTTTTCCAGACAGTTTCTGCATCAGTAGGTTGCTCCTTTGGGAGAGTGAAAGTTAATTTCTCATTATTATCGTGTGTAGATTGAGAAGATGGAAGATAGTCCCCTTTTGCTGTCCCTTGACTCCATGATAACTTCATAGAAAGAGAAAATAAAGCTAACAGCTACACAGGATGAAAAGTAGCATAATGAAGGCTGTTAGCTGGAGCTGCTACTCAGTGAGCTGTCGGTGTGTGACAGGGGCAGGAGGGGAGTGGGCGGTGGAGGGGGCTTCACACCTACGTGCTGAGGTGGCTGCTGCATGTCCACCAGTACAGTTCAGAAGTGTCTGGTCTGTGACACCTTCTGCTTTACTGCTTTAAGTCTATAACCATCTTACCCCTCCAGCTCCGGGGGATCAGCTGCTGCCTGACCTTGGTGTTGGGATCAGAGGGAGAGGATTCTCCAGCTGTGCCGAGAGCCGTCCTCGCTCCCGCGGCGCGCTGGCACCGTGCTCGTCTGGCTGCTGCGGTGCTGTTTGCAGGCGCGTTCCGGGCTGGTGGCTCTGAGGCTGCTGATGCCGCTGGCTTTGGCAGGGCCCTCGGGAGCAGCTTCACACCTCGTTTTGTGATTTCTGTTGTAAAGAACTGAGTTGCTTTAAATATCTGCCTTGGCAGGGAACCGATGTAAATATAATATGGTAAAATAAAAAATTACTTTTAGAGCCATGGACCTTCTCAAGGAAGGCTTCTGGCTGATATTATTCCACTGTCCTGGAAAAAGAGTCACTTTTGTCTCTGCAGTCTTTGCAATTCCCTTTTGGCAACCCGAGCTCCCTAGGCAGTGAAACGCGTTTTTCATTAAATGATACGTCTGATGCTTAGCAGATCTTGATCTGAAAATTTAGAGGGAACTAGTTGCATTGAACAGCCTTATTAATATTGTGGAAACGTGATTAGGGGAACATCTCGGTCATTTAGGCCAAAGGACTTTAATTTACGAGCACGATGGAGAGGCAGATACGAAGCATCCATTGACCAAAATATCCTAATCTTAACTTGTTTTCTGTTTACTCCCTCACCTTATCTGGTTCATGTTCATGATAAGCAGGCTTGGATTCCTATTATCCAAGTAGGGGACTTTATGTCAAAGCAAGGCCTTTTTTTTATATAAAGCACCCCAGCCTCAGAAAAGGACTTGGAGCCGGAGGTCGGTACGCGCAGCTGAATTGGGTGCCAATTACAAAATGACATTTCTTGAAAATCTTCCCTGGAAATCTGTGGTGCCAGCTGCCGGTACAAACACCCCGTTACCGCTGCTCCCTTTGTTATTGAGAGAAGCTCCAGTTTACCCAGTGGCCTGTCCTGGTCCTGAGCAGGGGGTGAGCATCCTCAGGAGCACCAGGTAACCCCAAGCAACAGCAGGTCCCGAGACTCATCAGCCACAGGCTATGATTGTTCCCTTTGAAAATATTTCCAAAAATGGAGTTTAGCATCTCCTTCCTAGCTGTAGCAGGAACAATTTGGGCAAAAGTAGCTCTTACGCTGTTGTAGCAATTTATGTGAGAGCTGTGGTGGTAAATAATGGGGAGAGGGAGGGAAGCATCTCAAATTTCATCAATACTGAAGACAAAAGGCTTTCTGCTCTGCAGTTCCTCCTCCTGTCCTTTCCCCTCCTTTCCCCAGGCCACAAGCAAGAAACCTAAATAGAGATCAGGCAGTTTTTAAATGCCACAGGCTCATAAAAGAGAGGAAATTCAGCGCTGTAACTTGGCTGTGCTATTTGGGTATGTAAGCAAGTAGTCCATCCTGCAAGCTCCCCACAGTGGGACCAGGAATAATTGCACTGTCTCTGCAAAGAGCCTGGCTGCCCTTGTTTCGGGGCTCCGGTGCTGGCTTCTGCACGGTGTCTGGGAGAGGACAAGTGAGATGCCGGCTGCTGTCACCGAGGATGGGTCCCCACCCTCAGTCCTGGGCTTTTGGGGAAGATTTGTGAATTTCAGATGCAGTCCAACAGCAGCGGTGGCTGATGCAGAGCTTTGCTTGTTGGTGTTCCCAGTCTAAATTGAACACTGAGATTTACTGCCCATGAGCAAGGCAGGCAGGCAAAGTGTTTGTCTCTGATGTGGGGGGTCCACGCTGTAGGATTGCTCCATTTGCCTGCTCCGAGTCCCCTCCCTTCTGTTTTCTGCCCCCCCCCCCCTTTTTTTTTTCTCTTAAAAGCAAGAAGCACTTTCTTGTCTCATTGCAAACAAATTTATTCTGAGCGGAGGGGGAGATGCTATTGACCTTTCCGCATTATCTGGGGAATCAGCCAGAGTGAGCAGCAGAGGAGCCTGGCGCTCGCTGCAGAGCAGATCCGGGTGAGGTGACCTGCTGCGAGACCGTGCTGCCATTTCACAGCCAAGGCTCTGGCGTTTGTCGCACGCGACGCTGAACTTGCAAACCGGGGCAGTGGCTGCGTGGAGGGATGGGGGGGTTCTGTGGCGGCCAGGCTCTGCAGGGGTCCACTGATCCCCAGCAACCCCGGCGCCTCATGCTGCCAGCACAGACAGGCTCCTCGGTGGGGTGACATCACTCTGGCTTTGCTTGTGTTCAGCTGCACCGTAATATTAAAATACTATTTTATTATTTTCCATTTAGTCCTGCATTAATGAAAAGAGCACTATGTAGCTGCACAGTAGTAGCTAATCAAATCAAGTAAATTGCCATTAATGTTCCAGTACTTGTTATTATTGCCGTGGTTCCAGGTGGAGTTTAATGCAGAGGAAGATGGTTGCTTTCCACGTCTGACAGCATGCGGGCAAGCCGACCTTGCCTGGGCTGCCAGCTCCCCTGGCACCTGCCCCAGGAGCCGGCCAGGAATTGCTGTCCCAGGGCAGCCCATGCTCACACATGTGGTTTCGTCTCCTCTTCCGTAAAGGTACCAACAAAACCCCTGTCATCAGGTTAAGCAGCAGAACCTCCCAGGGTCTGCGCTGAGGTCGTACCCATTGCGCGTCCTGGGAATCCCGGTCAGACCTGATCTGCTGCGTCTTCCTGCAGCCATCAATTTGCTGCTCTTGCCTGTGTTGTGTGCCAGAGAGATAAGCACAGGAGATCTTCCCTCTCTGTTCTTTTCCTACAGAAAGTGAAATACAGTGGCAATGTACATCAGGTTAAATTGCCTCTCGTTTTATGAAGATATCTTTAAAAACCAGTCACTTTCTATGAGCCTTAAAGCAACTCCTTACACTCTTATCCGAATCGACAGCTGCTCCAGTGATCCTGAAGAGATTTTGTTTCATTGTGCTTTATTTTGTATAAATTTCATTAACTGTTTTACAGTGACCTCTTACCGTGTTCTTCTTTCATCGCAGAAATAAACCAACCAAAACCCGATCGCAGCCTTGCGGAGCAGCAGCAAGGCTGCAGAGCTCAGCTCTGCGTTCCCTTCACCCACGCGCTCTTGTGGCACCGACTGCAAGAAAAGCAAGGCAGGATTTTGCTCACATCAAAATACTTCGAGTGTGTGTTTCCCGAAAAGCCACGAGTGCTGAGGCACTAGGCAAGAGATAAGTTCCTGCGCCGTCTTTTCATTACTCTCCCCAAACACGCAGGTAACTCGCCGTGAGCCACGGGGCACGTCTGCAACGGCGACAAGGGGAAATCTCTGATGCTTTGAGAAGGGTTTGAACTGGCGTGCAGCGACTGGAGGTTCATAGAGTAAACACCAAAACAAGATATGTAATATCTCCACTGAATTAATCCCGCACTATCTGTGACGTTGTCAAACAGATGCCGTGGTTGTGCTGATACCCAAGTGTTTCTTCTCAGGGTGATGCAGAGGAGGAGCATCCTCGCTGAGCCCTGGGCTCTGGGCTTCTGGGATGTGGCTGGCAGGAGGAGGAGGTGTAGTGTGGGGGAATGGAGCTTGGGTTTCTGGTCACAAGGAATAAATATTTGCCTGTATGCGGGGGAAAAACATGATCTGTAATATCTGTGTTAGTAAAAAAAAATATGTCCTCATAATTACTTAGATCAAAGATCACTTCAGTCTTGCAAATGAATGTGGAAGTAGAAAGTCTGTTTTCATACTAAAAGAGACTTCATGCAGTATCCTGTCCACGTGAATTTGTGATATGCACCTGTGTTCTGGACGGCAGCTGCTGAGTGGAAAACTGTCAGGGCATCCTTCTGCGTGTACTCAAAGATGGGCACTTCGTGCAGAGACAAGGGGAAGGACGGCGTTTGGTAGCAGGTCCTGCAATTGCTGATGGTGTTTGTTTTGACGGGGGAAAGATGTTGTATTGGTTGATCAAGGTAATTTCAGCTGGCCAATGGTGGTAGAAAACCATCACAAGCTTGTTTTCCGCAGTAGAGAGGTGCCTTTATGCACTTAATGGAGCATTGGGATGAGTTACTCTATAATTAACATCTTTTACATCAATGTTACTGCCCTATTATTATGTGATAAACATGGGTGAAGGCGGCTGTCTTCAAATGGACTATTTTGTTAGAGAAAAATGAGGAGAGGGTAGAAAGCATGTTCTTGTGCTTATTTAATGGCATCGTGCTGTTGGCAATGTGGAAGCGGGAGGGAAGGACGACGCTTTTCCAGCTGGGCCAGGCACTGATGGTTGCACCTTCACCATGGCTCTGTAGTCACGAGCCAATGGGAACACAAACCGCTTAATTTGGTTTATTTATTTAAAGAGCTTCATTGCATCGCCTGGGCGCGAACGTACTCGGTGGTTATTTAGCAATTGCAGGTCTGTCTCTGCTCCGCCTGGGAGTGCCTGGCGTCGGCGTCCCAAACGCTGAGGGGTGAGAGGACCAATGTGAAGCCTGGACTGGATGGGGATGGGGGACCCCTCTCACTCCCTCCTGAAAGGCTTCCTTCTCTTAATTTGATTTGTTTATACGAGCAAAGGGGTTTACTTTATCAAAAAGCTCCAGCCAAAAGTCTCCTGGGAAAGTTGTTTCTTGCTGGTGCTCTGCTAATGTTGTTGTTTTTCTTTCTGTTCTTGGTGTCCTAAAGCCAAATTACTGTGACTGATGCAGCAGTGTGAGGCCTGCAGCATCCCCAGTGCTGCTGCCCGTGTGGGATGTGCACTGCCTGGGCAGTGATGAGCCGGGGGGGGGGGGTGTGTTTTATTTTTAGTATTAGAGCAGAAATCCCCTTGTTGTGTATTGGTTTTTTAGATGACAAAACATTTCTGTGAAATGTAGTCTTACACCAAGATGTGGACTCCTGGGCAAGCATCTGTGTGCCCTTAGTGATCTTCTGAAGTACAACGTGGTTTCCAAGCAGAAGATGTTTTCATGCATCTTTGAAGTCAAGGAGGTGCTTGAAAGAGAGAAAGTTATTCCGTGTCTGACGCTGATCTAAGCAGGAACAGCAGAAGCAATGTATAAGCTAATGCTTGCTTTCTTCCTTTCTTTTTGCCTGTTTACTGCCTTTTTAAGGCAACATCCATATTCCGGTGCTGTGTTAGAGGCGGTTGTTATCTAATCCTACTGATGCGTTAACAAGAGAGAGATTGTCTATAATAAAATAATAACAGTCCTTTTTTTCCTTAACCTTTCTTCTACTCTTCAGCATGTTTCTGAGACCAATCATAATATATCCTGTGAAAACACTGGCTATTTTATTATCAGCTTGCTTTTTTTTTTTTTTTTTCCCTTTTTTTTTTTTAATACCTCCCACTGGCCCATTTAATTCATTAGGTAAAAGATTCGCAAGGAAAATTTTGCAGATTGTAA
>JANHGN010014055.1:0-39202 GCA_024605025.1 Megaceryle maxima
ACTGGGGGTTGGGCTGCGGCTGGGAGGCCAGGCCTGGTGCGAAGCTGAGCGTGGTGGGAGCCGAGGGCGGGAGGGAGCAGGAGCATTCTGACCCAAGGCCCTTCATTTCCCCAACCCACCAAACAGAGCTGAGCTGGGACCCATCCCCGATGCCTGTTGGAGCCCCTGCTCCTCCCACATCCCTCCCACGTTTCCCCAGCCACTGCGGGGTGACGGGGATGGAATGTTCTGTCTGAGTCAGAGCCAGCAAAGTGCCGGCTCCCCTCCCGTGATGGCAGCTGGGAGCCTCTCGCAACCCTTCTATGCAGTGGAGGAACCTCGTTAATCAGTTTTTCGAGAAGGGAAAAGGAGGTTGTCAGCAGGAAGGGCAGTCCTGGAGCCCTGAGTCAGCCTGTCCGGGCCATGACAGCCAACGCCTTGCACGCTTGGAAGGGAAAGATCAGCCCAGTAAAAAAAGAGTTGTTAGAACATGATTAGAACGTGATTCATGCCATTGGTCCTGCCCTGGTTATCTTGCTCTTGTGCTGGCAAGAGCCACCCTGCAAACAGGGGTTGGTGGGGCAAGGACATCAGTGTGATGATCTCAGAAATCACTGTTTGGGGAGCATTACAGTTTTTCTTGGAAATGTTCTAAATATTTCTCATCGCTCAGCCTTGGAAAGGAAATTTTTATCTGTTTCTGTAATTGCTCTCAAAGAAAAAAAAAACCCAACAAAAAAACCAAAATAGAGCAGAAATCTATTGGTGGTGGGTTTTTTTTTGTTTTGTTTTTTTCCACCTATTACATTCTTTCTTTTCTTTTCCCATTGTCTGCCCTGACCTTTCTGCCCCCTGTATTTTCCTGGTTTCCCTCTGAAAACTCTCCCTCTGAAGCTCTCCATCGCCCCTCCTGTGGTTGGAACAGAACACAGCATCTCCTTCACCTTCCCCTTCCCAGAGAGATGGGGATGAAGGTGAGAAAGAGGCCAAACATGGGAAGGGAGGAGGGCTTCAGATAAAGAGCATGAGCCCCTCTGCTCCCCTTCCCATCAGCTACCAAACAACATAGCTTGTTTGGTGACCATTACTATCGCTGTTGTCATTATTGTTGTTGTTGTTATTATGTTTCCTATTAAACTTATTCTTATTCATATTCCTATTATTATTCCTATTATTTTCCCCATCTTTCCTTTCCTCCACTGCCTCCCATGAGCTATATGACCCGAACAGGGCCTGCAAAGGACAAGATGAACCATCCGAGTTTAATAAAGCAACCTCCTTTTGAAAGAGGGATTTGTTGCTCTGTGGGGGATCCCCAGGGCAGAGCGCAGTCACTGAGTCTTCCGGTGAAAACACCACTCTCAAAATTGAATAAAAAAAAGGTCAAAAAAGGGTCAAAAAAGGGTCAAATCCCCTCTCCTCTGAGTGACACTGCTTTGGATGTTTGTTTTTCATTTCTCTTTTGCTCTCGGCTGTGTTCTGACAGTGGAGGCAAAGATAACGCTGTGGAAAGGGTACAGCTGTTGGGAAAAAACATGTTTTCTCTCATTTCAAGACCAAGGCCATGTCAGACTTGTCTCTACACATAACTGGCGTCAGATTTGCAAATCTTGGAGGAGATCCCACTTTTTTTCAGTGTCCCGTCTTACCTTAAATCCTCAGGGACCACTTTGCTGGGCTGCAAATCATAAGTCCCATAGAGATGGTCGTCATCACTGTTAACACATCATCCTTCGGGCACAGGGAAGGGCTCTCCCAAGTCCCTCACTGCTTGAAGGAGAATCTGTAAACCCCTGGGAACATCTCAGAATCTCTTTCCTCTTTGAAAAACTTTAAAGTGTTTTTTTTTCTTTAAAGTCTGACTTGAAGGGCTGGCAGCCTGAGTCCTGCCTCCACTCCAGTGCATCTTTCATGCTCAGATGAGCACCGGGAGCTGACATCGCTACAGGTTCAGAGTGGCCAAGATACCTGAGCAATGGGCACTTCTTCCCATCAGTGTGTGTGCCCAGCCACATGCTACTCACTGCCAGTGGTGGACACCACCCTGCACTGTGCCACTATCTCTTGGGGACCCTGTCTCACACCCAGAGAAAAGCAAGTGATGGGAAGAGGTCAAGGGTGGGCACACACCCACCCTAGAGCCCCATATCCTGTTTGCCTTGACAAAGGTGCTCTTGCCTGGGCTGCAGCTGAGAACCAGCCTCCCTGGTGTGAAATAGAGTCGCTGAAGCTTGAAGAGCAGTGGTGGTTGGGCTGGAAAGGACCAGCAGGACACTGATTGGGCCCTGATGTGGCATCCTGAGTGGGGATGGCTTGGGGGCTGCTGTCTGCGCTGCTGCCCTAACCATCTCATGTCAGCTTTGGGGCTGTGTAACCTTTGGGGTGGTGCTGTCTGTAGTAAAACTGATGATGTGGGAAGCTGGTGAAGGGTCTTGGGAGGAGTGGCAGAAGGACCTGGGGTTGTTCAGCCTGAAGAAAAGGAGGCTCAGGGGAGACCTTCTCACTCTCAAAAACTCCCTGAAAGGAGGATGGAGCCAGGTGGGGTCAGGCTCTTCTCCCAAGGAGCAAGCAGGAGGGCAAAAGGAAATGGCCTCAAGTTGCACCAGGGGAGGTATAGGTTGGACCTGAGGTACAATTTCTCCCTCTTGAAGGCTGTCAAGGCCTGTCCCAGGCTGCCCAGGGCAGTGGTGGAGTCACCATCCTTCAAAGCCATGGAGATGTGGTGCTGAAGGACATGGTTTAGTGGTGCCCTGGCAGTGCTGGGATAACGGTTGGACTCAATGATCTTAAAAGGTCTCATCCAACCAAAATGACTCTATGATTCTAAGTCGGGGAATGAGGAACCCAGGCAGGTTCAGATGGACTGATTTCCCTCCCGAGTTCCCCTTCAGGAACTCACCGTCCCTCCAGAGTTTTGCACAAGGAGAAAACACATTTTCCCCGCCTCTGCTCAGCACCTAATCTGCCTCGGATGCCGGGACAGCCGCCGTCCCGGATCAGCTTCCAGCTCCCCCACTCCTTTTGCTCCCAGCCCGCCACCGACGCGGAGCATCCCGGGTCCGGGCGGAGCATCCTCGGGTCCGGGCGGTCCCTGCCCCGCCACCCCGCCAGGATCCAGCCTCCAGCTCGTAGGGGAGGAGCCGGCAGAAGGAAATCCAGGGGAGGGGGGAACGGGTGGGGACCGTCTGGAAGGGGCAGGATTTACCCGGGATTTACCCCCCTTCCCACCCCAGCCCCCCCCGCCGCAATCTCTCGGCACAGCACCGGCGGCAGCGGCCCGTCCCCGGAGGCGCTTCCTTCCTGCGGCGGGGAGGGTCCGGACCGTTTATAAATCGTGGAAGGAGAGAGAGAGACGGGATGCCAGAGATTTGCGGCACTGGCCGGTCTCTCCGCCGCTTGCCATGCGGCGGCTCCCTCTGCCGCTGCCGCTGCTGCTGGTCGGGCTGGGGCTGGGCGGGCAATCGGAGCCCGTCGCCCCTTCGGGCGCCCAGTGCTTGGAGCACGATTGTTTCGGCATTTTCTGGGCGACGAAGCCCTTTGCGGAGGCGAGCGAAGCGTGCGAGGGGGGCGGCGGGCACCTGATGACCGTCCGTTCCACCGTGGCCGAGGACGCCATCGCCTTGCTGTTGCAGAACCGCAGCGGGACGTTGTGGTTGGGGTTGCGTTTGCCCCTTCCTTGCACCGAGCCGTCCCAGCGCCTGCGCGGCTTCCAGTGGGTCACGGGAGACCGCCGCACCGATTATGCCAACTGGGCGCCGTCGGGGCGGCGGTGCGGGGAGCGGTGCGTGACGGTCTCGCGTGATCTACGTTGGGAACAGCGGCGGTGCGAGGAGCCGGCCGACGGCTTCCTCTGCGAGTACAACTACGGGGGCAGCTGCCCTCGCCTGCCTCCTGCTGAGGGGCTGCTCATCACCTACGCCACCCCCTTCGGCGCCCGCGGAGGGGACTTCCTGGCGTTGCCGCCTCGCAGCACCGCCATCATCCCGGCGACGGGGCTGAAGCTCCGCTGCGACGAGGACGGGGAGAGCGGGGGGCTGCGCTGGGGCCGCGACACCCCGGGAGCTTGGCCCTGCCGCGTGGCCAACGGGGGTTGCGAGGGGACGTGCAGCGAGGAGGGCGGGCAGCCGCGCTGCTCATGTCCCGACAGCAAGGTGCTGGGTGCCGACGGGCGCGGGTGCAGCTCGCCCTGTGCTGTAGCGCCCTGCCAGCATTACTGCATTGTTGCCGGCACCACCTTCCTCTGCATGTGCGAATCGGGCTACTGGCTGGCCGCCGACGGCTACAGCTGCGAGGATGATGACGACTGTGCTGTGGTGCCGAAGCTGTGTGAACAGGTTTGTGTCAACACCGAGGGTGGCTTCGAGTGCCGCTGCCACAGCGGCTATGAGATGGTGGATGGACGATGCCGGCCCGTCTCCCACTGCTATGAGGCCCCCTGTGAGCAGCAATGCGAGGACTCGCCCGACGGGTACCTCTGTGGCTGCTTCCCTGGCTATGCCATTAACCCACAGAAGCCTACCCACTGCCTGCTCTACTGCAACCACAGCCAGTGCCCAGCCATGTGTGACCCGTACACCTCATCCTGTGAATGCCCTGAGGGCTTTGTGCTGGACACCGATGACAATGGCTGGCAGGTCTGTATGGACATTGATGAGTGCGACATGAACTCCTGCGAGCACAACTGTACTAACCACCCTGGAGGCTACGAGTGTCACTGTCATGCTGGCTACCAGCTCTTCAATGAGAACAACTGCATCAAAATCCAGGAGGAGAAGGACGAGGTGGAGGGAGCATACTCAGGGGATTTTAGGCCCTCAACCCAAATGCCTATCCCTAGCCGGACCCCGCCGAAAGTGGAGCGTCTCCACCCCGGCACACTGGTGGGCATTGCTGTGGGTGCCTTTTTGGCAGCCCTGGCCCTGCTAGCCCTGGGCTACCATGTGGCAAAGAAGTGCTGCAAGCCCCCTGCCACCATGGATTACAAGTGCAGTGGCCCCCACGAAAAGGAGATGGGACTTCAGCCAGTAACCTCGGGCTGTGCTGCTTCCGGCCAGAAGCTGTAGGGAGACTGGGATGGACAGAGAGAGGGAGGTGGATGGAACCCGGTAACATTTTTACTCCCCCCACCCTGATTTTTTAATGATAATTTGGAAATGTTGTCATAGCTCCCAGTTCCAAAAAATATTTGCTGCTTCTCAGCTGGCTCTCACGATAGCCGGGAGTGGGGAAGGTGGAAGGCATGGGGCACCACTCTGTTTCTGCTCCTTTTGACTTTCCTTTGCCTAAGCCAGCAGTCGGGAAGCGGGGGGAGCTTCAAGGTAAAACCCTGCATGTGTCACAGTAGGGATATCTCCATCTGGAACTGATAATATCCACAGCAATGGGGGGCAAGAGTGCATGTGCCATGGCTGGCCGATTCCTTGTGGACTGTAGAAGCTTGCCTGGCCCCGAATCCCCCTCCCTTTGCCTGTGAAAGGTACTGCTGGGATGGAGATGAGGGTTTTCCCAGGGGTGGTGAGGAGCTAGGGTGCTCCTGCCTTTGTCTGGGTTGGCTCTAGGCTTTTTGTTAAGCTGATGGGTGATGGAAGAAGGAGCAAAGATCTTGTGGTTAACGCTTGTGCCTCAATTCTCTGATGCCCTACTTTGTTGGCAGAAATCTCAGATTTTGTGTGTGTGTCCCCCATCTTTTGCCTCTTGCCTCTGTCAGCTGAGCACTTTTTGCCTTAAATGACTAGTGACAGTGGGGCCCCTGTTGAATGTCACCATCTGAGGGCTAAACCACCCAGTTTCTTGCCTTTTTTTTTTTTCAGGGGTGTGGAGGTTTGATGGGATTACCAAGAACACCAGTGTAATTTTTTCCATGGTCGGAAAGGTTGTTCACAGCGCCAGGGAATCTCATGTTCCCCATGCAATTTCTTCTGTGATCTATACCCTTGCTGGGTTGAACATTGTGGTTTTTTGGTTTGCTTTTTTTTTTTTTTTTTTTTTTTTTCCACAAACCTGCTTAACCAACCCCTCCTGTCCACAGGGTTTTTTTCCTGGTTTTCTTTTAGTCTGCCCATGTTGAAGCTTGTGGAAAAACCTTCCTGAGGGGCAGGATTCAGCCTGCTGGTGCTTCCCACCCATGGACTGAAGTGGGGGGAAATCTGGGAAAGTATTTTGTGTGTTTTTCTAGCTCCCATCATTCAGCAGGGGGCAAGGGGCAGAGCTGGCAGGGCTAGGGAAGGGGTCCTGTTCCAGCAGCTGGGCTGGGGCAAAGCCAGCAGCTGTGGGTGTGGGCATGGGGGCAAGCAGTGGAGTGGGTGCTGACAGCTTTGTCAGTGAAGTATCAGTTTGCAGCAGCTCTCAGTATTCCCGCAGGAAGTTTTGCAAGCCTGGGGTCAGAGCTTGGGAGGGCTGGATGCTACAGAGGGGCTGCAGAGCTCCAGGGGTGTTGTGTCCCCTAATTTCCTCCCCATTATGTGCTGTGAGCTTATTATCACATGGCATTTCCCCCTCCCAGTATGATAGAGCTGTGTTGCAGTAAGGAAAATAAAAAGATACATGTTGTAACTTTCCTGATGTAAATGGTTCAACCCAGTGTTTTCTACATCTGGCACCATTGTAAATACTTATTTATTTATTGGAAATATACCCTACGCAGTGCACAATCGTGGTGATTCTGTGTGGAGACCAATAAAGCTTTTACAGTCTGGGTTAGAGAAAGCTGTGAATGATCTCTTCTTTCTGCCCTACCTTAAACTGAGGATTTTTCCTCACTGAGCACCAGCCCAATGCACATCCAGAGCTCCAGAAGTCCCAAACCCTGCTGGAGCCAAATAAAAAACTCAGGAGCTGTGGGCCCTTAGTGAAGCATCAAGCCGAAAACATTCCCTGACTGATTATTTCACCAGTGTGATTAAAATAGAAAGCATGAGCCATAAATAATGGAGAACAAGAATAAGATTAAAAGGACAAAGTGAAATCCAAATAAGCTGGAAATGGCTAATTTGATGCTACTTTGGTGCAGCCAAGCTGCGTATTTCTGTGGATACCAGTTTCAGGTACCATGAGAGGTGATTTTTGCCCTGTGGCAAACTGATCAGGATTTGGTTCACCTCTTGTTTTCTTGTGGAAAATATTATTTTGGTCCTCTGTGTGCTAAAGTCCCTTTGCCTGAGAATTTGGGAGGGGGGAGGTTTATTGATGTGACCCAAGTTGGTTTTTTTCTTTCCTCATTAGCTTCTTTTACCTTCCTTTTTTCCTTTCATTTTTCCTTCCTCTCCTTTTCCACAGGGGAAGGTTTGGTGAAGGCAAGGCTCAGTTTGTGTAGTCTCTATCCGTGATCTCAGAACTCTTTTCTTTTTTTTTTTACCAAAGAGGTCAAATCCATCCCATGCTCTCAATGCTCTGAGGGTCTGATGTAGAAACCTAATTTGGTCCTACCCTCTCACTCTGCTATGGATGTAGGGGCTTTGGAAAAGGTCCTTAAACCCCATCTTTGGGACTTTCTCCATCTTTCAGAGCATGTTTTGGGGAGGAATGGGCAAGTTTGTTTATTTATTTATTTGTTTATTATTCTGGAGGGACACCTTCCCTGTGGCCAGTCATGGCTCACTGATGCATTTTGGAATTCTCACTGTCCCTGATTTCATCTGAGGTTGCTTGCTGCTGCAATAATCACCCAGTCACTGTAATTAACTGTGTCACAGGCCAGTCTTATGGCTTTTTATTTTGTGGAACCACACAGCATGAGTGAGGACCGGTGACGCGGGGCATGGCAGCTTGTCCTCTCTCTTGCCAGGGTCCTCTTTGCCCGTGCCTGCTGGAATCGTCCACCTTGGGGATGGTGAATGGTGGGGGCACCCTAGAAGGTGGTGGTCTTTGTGAGGAGGGGTCCAGGCTTGCAGCAGGGCTCAGGGTGCACAGGCTCCTGCTGGCAGGGCAGGGGTGGGCACATGCAACCCTTGCCCCTGTCATCCCCCCGGGAAGCGGCACAGTAGTCAAGGGGCTCTTCCTCCTCCTCCTCCTCTTCGGTGGTCCCCTCCGTGGTGTGGCAGCAGCAGAGGCTGGCATCGAGGCAACGGCGCAACACACCATGGAAGGAGTGCCGAAAATTTTCAGAGAGGAAGCCATAGAGGATGGGGTTGGCACAGCTGTTGGAGTAGCTGAGGATGAGGGAGGCGTTGTTGACAGTGGCATCCAAGCGTCCAGGAAGCAGGAGGTTCACCAGCTGCACCACATAGAAGGGCATCCAGCAGACCACAAACATGGCAACCACCATCAGCACCAGACGCGTCAGCTTGCCCTCAGAACGCCGGCGCTGCTGCCAGCCCACCCGCTGTGCCACTGCCCGCATCTTGCCCACAATCAGAAGGTAGCACAGCCCCATGGCCAAAACTGGCAGCAAGAAGCCCAGCAATGTAGTGTAGACCACAAAAGCGGCTGACCAGGCTGGGCTCGGCCACAGGAGGTTGCAGGCCACCGCTTGGCCATCGTGGGTGGTTGCCGTACCGGCAAAGATGGGGATGGGTGAAGCCACCAGCAAGGAGAGGAGCCACACACCACCGTTGACCATCTTTGCCACCCGAGGACGGCGGTAGGTGGCTGCCCTCAGCGGGTGCACCACTGCGATGTAGCGGTCCAGGCTGAGGACAGTCAAGCAGAAGACGCTGGTGAACATGTTGAGCCCGTCGACACTGAGCACAGTGCGGCACAGGGCCCGGCCAAAGGGCCAGTGGTGCAGGGCAGCCGACGTGGCCACAAAGGGGATGCTGAGCATGAAGAGTTCATCAGCAATGGCTAAGTTGAGCAGGTAGATGTTGGTGGCTGTCTTCATCTTGGCATAGCGCAGGATGACGAAGATCACCAGGGAGTTGCCCAGCAGCCCCAGCAGGCACACCAGGGCGTAGATACACTGGATCACCACCATGCTGGCAATCTCACCCATCTTGCCACCCCACTCTGCCTGCCCCTGCTGCCAGACAGCCTCTCCCATGGCTGCACTGGTATTGGGGGGCACCTCGGAGGCGGCCCAGCTGGCTACGGTCCAGAGGGGCATGCTGGCCACCTGGGCCCCTGTTGGGAGCTGCTCAGCGTCGGCACTCATGCTGGGAGGTGGTGCGTGGGATGGTACCCAGCAGGGATGGGGAGCAGCCTGCAGGTAGGGCACGGGTAGAGAGAGAAGGGGGTGAGAGCTGCAGCAGATGCCAAGCGCATTCCTCCGCCTTCCCCCTTGGATCACAGCCACACGCGTTGGGCAGCTCTGGCCATGGTCCCCCCTGCTCCCTCCATCCACCCCCTTCCCTACCGGGGCACCTTCACATCTCTCTCCAGGCTGGACCATCCCGGGTTTTTGTGGGGTCTTAGGGGCTGTGGGCATAGGGTGTCCATTAACCATGCATTGTGCATGGCCTGGGAATCAAATAATGCTGCCATCTGCCTTAATGAACCATCTCAGTGGTTTCATTAACCCCTGCAGGGAAAGTGAAAGAGAAGGAGAAACCGAGCTGGAGATCTTTTACCTCTCAATCCTCCTGGGATTGAAAGAGCATCCTGTGTCTCTGCCGGGAGGCAGCGGCCGGTGCTGGAGGCTGCTCGGGTGGGATCCGCGGGCTGTTGGCAACGTGAAGTCCTGCTTGACCCGAATCAGATGACCAGAAGGATATGGACCTTTTAAAGTGAAAGACAGACCCCTCTTGCCAGATAGGAATACAGGCTGGTATCCCTCACCCCCATTACCTATGGTGGGAAAAAAACAGCTTTCCCGTTAAAATTAAAAACAAATAAATAAAAATTAATCCAAGTTTCTGATTGATGCTCTCCGCTTTCCCGATGGAAAATCAAGCAGCAGACGCACCCTTCCCCCTTCTCCCTGAGGTGTGTGAGGTTCTGCTGGCTGTGCCCACGCCGAGATCGGGGACACCATCCTCCTCCTCCTCCTCCTCTGCCGGTGCTGAGCCCCTGGTGCTCTGGTCCCCAGCGCTGCGGGTGCTGCGGGCACTGCGGCGGGCGGGATGCTGCAGTCCGGGCTTGGCGGCGGGGAGGGACGGGAGGCACAGGGACCCCCCCCACCTCCTCCACACATACCCCGCCTTCGCATCCCCAAACCCCCTCCCCCACCTCAGCGTGTCCCTTCAGGGGGTCCCTGGGCAAAGACAGGAGATGGAGTCAGGTTGCCCTGGTGACCAGCCCCCCCCCCCGCACCTCGCGCTCGCTCCTGCATCCCTCCCGCTCATCCCTTGCGCAGCTCATCTCCACCAACACCCCCCTCCCCACTTCCCCACACCCGCTGCAAGGTGGGGTGTGTTGCAGGCAGGGACCCCTGCCTGACTGCTGGCTCCCCCTTTGTTAGCAGGAGAGGAGCATCCCAAACCCTGGGGTTGGGGAGGTGGGGGTGTGAGAAGCACCCCAAGCCTGGCCCAGAAACCATTTATGACTTGAAAATCCCACCCCAAATTGAAGTCTGCCTTGAATTTTGTGGTGCAATGAGCAAAAAATGTCAGAGATTACATCTGTTTTGGGGGTTTTGAGGGATTTTGGTGATTGGTTTTTTTAAGCAACTGTTGTGTTTATCTTGAGAGGGATCAAAGACATCCTTGTGCCAAGAAAGCACTGGCAGCAACTCAGCTCAGTGACAGCCCAGGTCTGCAGCAGGGACTTTCCCTCAAGGGTCGTCACGGCCAGGCTGTCCAGGGCAGTGGTAGAGTCTCCATCTGTGGAGGGGTTTCAGTGTGGTGGAGATGTGTTGTTGAGGGACATAGTTTAGTAGTGGCCTGGCAGTGTTGGGGGAGCAGTTGGACTCAATGAGCTTAAAGGTCTTCTCCAACTTAAGCAATTCCATGATTCCATAATTCTGTGACAACTTGTCATAGTCTGTGGGACTGGGCACTTTCTAATTGTACAGCCCCAAACCCATCCTCCCAATCTGTGTCATCAAGTAATTGAGCAAAGGACCTTTTTCTCATCTTGCCTGCATCTCATGCTCCTGAATCATGGCATTGGGGGAGCACCTGTGGGTCACAGAGTTTTTGGGAAGGCAGGAATGAGCTCATTTGTGTGAGGAGGTTGGTTCTGCCCACATGAGCGGGAATATGGACAAACATATAGATTATATTACTGAGGGCAGTCTCAATGTGCATGGGAAAACAGGTGCAGTTTGCCTCCTGGTGCTCAAGTATAAGACCATAGTTAATTGTGCAGCTGGCAAAGATGTTTTGGCAATGACCTCCCAGCTTAAATATCATGGACGTGGAGAAGCAGAGAGGTGCTGGCACCTGGATCTGCGGGGACCGCGGGTCTCTGCACCCCATCACCTCATGCTGTTCCCCCCCCATCTCCATGGGATGTTTTACCGGGGGGAAAATTGCTCTCTGGCTTGCTGCAATGACACAAAAATTCCCAGCATTGGTGGCCACCAGGCCGGGCACAGGGACACAGGAGGGGCATGGTACTCCAGGGGTTCCTGTTACAGCCAGCAAACGGAAAATGTGTAATAAAACAATGAAAGTGCCTGCAGCTTGCATTGACCCCCTCCACCTCCCAGGAGGAGCAGGAAACATTTAAATGCTCTTTTACTGTAAAGGAGGAAACTCCTTTTCAGTGAGCAGGACTTCTGCTCACATTGTGCTGCTTGGTCCTGGTCCTTCCATGGGTGGGGAGACCCAGGGATAAGTAACAAGGACATTTTGGTGTGGCTGGTGCCATGAGAGCCTCCTTGTAGGTGCCCTGATATGGGGTGGTTTGTCAGTGCCTTGGGAAGAACCACTCCATCAGCTTGTGGTGATTTCCAAGGGGATCCTGCTCCCAGTGTTTGTAAAAGATGAACTTCTATAAGCTTCCCCATGGCTGGAAGGATAACCAGCAGCATTGTCTTTAAACCCTGTGCTGGTGCTGTGCTTCATGATGAGCAAACCAGACTTTACCTCCCTCCTGCCTTCTGAGACTCACAGAGCCCAGAGGTTTGAGAGGAGAGACTCTACTATTTTCATTGAATCACCTCAGAAGCCAAATCATCTTGCCTTCCCACCAGTGAAGCTCTCCAGATGGTTAGTTTCAAAATAAACCCCGAGATAGCATCAAGTGGTATTTAAATAGGTTAAAAAAATGCGACCTCCTATAACCTCATCACCCACAACTATATAAATTGGCTTGGCCAGGTGAAGTCTGAAGCCTACAACAGGACTGGCACATGGGTATGGGTTTTTTTGATCACTCGTGGTGCAGCAGGGCTTTCCAGCCCATGCCAGGTTCCATGGCTGGTAAAGCTCCCACCAGGAATGCTGGTGTGGAGGAGTTGTGTACAGATGTACCCAGCGGGAACATAGGCACAGGGAAGAACATGAGACTGTGTCAAATCGGCCCCATTTCCGTACCTCGCTGATGATGTAAACGCTCCTTATGATGAGGAACAGATTTTTCCCTTCAGTGAATGCTCCCCATGGCCCATTATCTCATTATTCCTGATTTACATCTGGTTTCTAATCTGATTAGAAGCAAAGACACACTGAGGGTTTTGCGGGGCTAAAGACACCCTGGGAAGGCTCCTTTCAGCCAGGCTGAACCAGGGCTGAGGCTGTGCGCTTGAGATCCAGGCCTCACTTTGCTGTTACAACCACTTCGTCAGCACCCAGGAGCTGCTTCCTCAGCTGAAAATAGGCTAATCCCTGCGGCATGAGCTGAAATAATAGAAAACTGACACTGCCAAGTGCGCATTTTCTCCATTCTTAGCCTTTTGCACTAAGAACAGCCTTGCTTTGCAGTCCTTTATATACATCCCTGTCTGGTTTTAGGGATGCAGAAGCCAAAAGCCTTCGCAGAGCAAAACCTCTGCTGGAATATTTTGTGGAGGAGCCAGAAATCGGACACAACTTCAAGGGTAGCAGCTGCCTCCAAGCTCACAGCCGTTCCAGGGCGAGGTGCACCCAAATGCAGTAGGAGCATCCCTGGAGGCAGCAGCTGTTGCCAGTGGGCCAACTTTGGTTGGTGCATCTTTCTGATCTGAAGGAAAAATGGGTGTCAATACCCTAATTTCACTTAAACTTCAATTAGTGAAAAAAAAAAATTCATTTCACTATTTTAATTTGTTAAAAAAAAATCATAAAATGAGGTGATATCTTTACCATTGGAGCAGAATAGTTGAGCACAGGGAGAGATTTAAAATGTGTTAAATCACATTATGGGGTGCTTAGGTTTTGCTGCTTCCAGTTTCATGCAGGACCAGCCATCGTGCTGCACATTCCCACCCTTCCCCTTGGCAAAGGTGTGTCCTCTTCAGTTATTACTCCCCAAATGATGTGAAACCAATAAAATTCAAACACAGGTTTGTGGTTTTCAGATTGCACAACAGTACAGAGTAACACAAGGCTCCTCCTGAACATCTCTGGCTCTTCCAGAGAAGACTGAAGATGCTTCTCAGCCATGAGAACTAGAAGCTCAAGGCACCAGAAAAGCCCAAGTTTCTCCCCAGTTTCAAAGCAGGAGCACCCCCAGCTGCTCTTTGAAGCCAGGAAAGAGGCTCCAGCCCCACTCAGGCATTTGAAAATCAGCATTTTAAGTTGTGTTATTGTCACATTTTTTCCAGAATGCTCTTTCTGACAATTGGCTAAATGAAAAGTAAGTGCTCATCCTTCACAGAGGCTCTCTAAAAACTGACCCAAGAGCTGAGCACCCCCTCAGAGCTGCTGCCTGTGGCCAGGGACACCCTGATGCCACGATGCCTGGCTCTGCTGGGGACCAGAGAACAAGATGGGGAGGATGCTTGTGGCAATCAGTCCCAATTTGGAAGTGTCCTGGCATGGTATCTATGTGTGGTAAGGGGCTTAATGAGGTTTAATGGGAACAGGGGGTTAATAAAACTATCCCATGACATCGTGGGTGCTGCGTGTGAATATTTTGTGCACGCTTTGATCTAATGAAGTAAAAGCAATGAAAAAAAATGAGGATATGCACTAGAGGACAGGCTGTTACATGCCACATTGGGGGTATTTTTATCTCTGGCAGTATGCAGATGTTCCTACAAATCATCTTTGTTAAAAAAAAAAAAAAAAAAAGAGGCGTTTTGCACAAGTGACAGTTGAGTTGGTGGAGACACAGCCGGTTTCTGCAGAGTTGGGATTTCCTGGCAAAGCGCATGTATCCATTGTTTCGGAAAGCAAGCGGGGATGCCACACCTTTGGGGTGGGGGCCCTCAGCGAGCTGCACCCACCCCAGGACCAGCCCCATGCCCCTGATGAGCCCCATCCTTGCCCTGGGCAGAGCCGAGCTGTGCCTGGTGGGGTACTCTCTTGTCTTCTCCTTTGAAATATAACTGTGTCCAGTGACAACTTTTGCACTTTCATTTTGTTTCCAGAGACCGTATTTCAAAATCAGAGCTTTTTTAAAGCAAACAAACCCTGAGCAGGGAAATCTCCTGCCCTGTGAGATCCCCCTGAAATATATTTGCTGAACATGTACCACTTGTTTTCTTTCTGACTCCCAAGCAGGGACCTTGCTTAGTTGCAAAGCCACATCTGAGCACCCCAAAAAGATGCTGTGCAGAATAATGTGTCTTATGCAAAACCGGGGAGGGAAGCATTAAGAGGGTCCCCAATGATGGGCTCAATTTCCCAGCTGCAGTGAATAAAACATTCTTGACACTGCAGTTGGGTTGCCCCAGGGAGGGGATGCATCCCACTGCATCCCCACATGTCCACAGTGCTCAGGTCCACTGGGCAGGGCAAGAGCAGACCCTGGGAGTGTTGGAGGTGTTGTCATCACTTTTTGGCAAGTTATGTTGAGTTATGGATGTCCCTCTCCTGGGAGGATGTCACCCCCACCCTTCCCTTTTGGCTGAGCTGCCGGATGGGATGCTCCTCCTTGAGCTTTTCCTTGAGGTCCCTTTCACCCTGATGATTTTATGATTCCTGTCTGCCCCGCTGCCAGCACCTGTCTCCTTCCCTCCTGTTTCAGCTCCATAGGGACCTACAAGACCCCACCCTGCCGCACCGCAGGGAAAAACTCGGGATGAAATAAAGCTTAAATAAGGCTTTGGGTTCTATGGATGGAGCCAGGTCTTAGCCCACAGGTCTGCAGCCTGGTCAGGGAGTAGTAACAAGGGGCAGAGGCAGTGAGGAAAGGATCTTTACTGGTTTTCCTCTGGGTCAGCTCAAGAAATCGAGCCAGGGATGCATACTGGAGGTTTATCCCAAACACACAGGCATGCCTTGCTGCAGGCAGCACAGGCAGGTAGGTGGGTGGTAGGGTACTCCCTGCCCAAGGGCAGTACCTTCTGGGTGCTCCAACATCTGCACTGAAAAGGTCATCAAGACATTCTCTTCACTGTGTTTTGGGTTGTGATGGTGGGGATCCTCAAATCTTGTCTTAGTGCCACTTCTGATTTGAGTAAGTGCTGGAACAAGGTACCAAGAGGAAATCTGGCACTTTCTAATAACATCTGTTCACCACTTGGAGCAAAAATGTAGAGGAAAAGTCCCTTTCTCTGGGAAAAAAAAAAAAAAAAAAAAAAAAAGCCTTTTGCTCTGAAAAAGCCTTCTCTTTCTTATGAGGTAGGGCCTCTGAGAAGAAATGCTGCTGAAAGCACCTTAGTGAATGGATGTCCTCGAGTTTGGCCTGGGGCACAGGGAGGAAACCAGTGTTGCTGTGGCTAAGAGTGGTCTGCTGGGAGTGAGCAGAGGGGGCCGGGGAGCATGGGTCAAAGAGGATGTTATTCCATGGAGGGGAGGGGGCCCTCCATTGGCTTTTTAGGGAAAAACAAAAACAAAATCAAAAAACCAACCAAAAAAAGAAAAAAAAAAAAGGAAAAAAAATAAAACCCACACCAAAAACCCACAAAAACCCTGATTTTCCTGATATTGTTTTTCACTTCTAAAGGAAATTCCAGGACTGGGAACCTTCAGGGGAACAATGAGTGGGGCTGGGGGCGAAGGCAAGCTGCAGCCAGGGCAGGTGTCCGTACCACCACCCTGGACCTTTGGGACATGGTCAGGGGGCTCTGAAGACCCCCCCCAGCCTATGGTGGGTGGAGAAGGAGTGGCTGGCACCCCGCCACCTGCACCCTATGCCAGGTGCAGAGCCTGGTTTTCGCTTTGTAATTTCCTGCCACCTCGTTTTTCCAGAAAAATGCCAAAATTCCAGAGTGAGGATGACATGCCAGGGTGCTACTTAGTGTTCCACGCACGGGAGAAGGGTTTTTTTCAGCAGGGCAAACATTTCATCCTTGCTGCAAGTGTTTCTGCTGCAAGGGTTCAGCGAGCACATCCACAGTGCTGCACTTTTTACTGAGATGAGAGTTTTTGGAGAAAATAATTATTATTTCTCTCTGCTCCTTCCCCAAAATACCAAAGGCGGCTTTTATTTTTGATGCTCAAAGTGTTCTAGGAAGCACAGCTTTCCCCTCTCTTAGCATCTCTGCATCCCTGTGGACAGGGCTGTGCTTCCTTAGCAGTGCTTCAGTGCAGACTACTAATGGTACTGTCAGAGAAAAGAAAAGATGTGCTTAGTCCAAGCAACCTGAGCAAGCTGGAATACCCACTGAATCTACATCTTGTGGCATCCCAAAAAGGAGGGGGAGGGGTTGCTGCATTTTGCAGGGGGTTTGAGTGCTCTGATTGCAGTAATTGTGGGTAATTCAGCATCATGGAGGTGTCTGGTGGCACGCAGAGGTTTTCTCCATCATGGTGGCCACGGACAACTCATTGGGGTGTAATTGCTGATGTCACTGGGTCCATCAGCACTGGATGCAGACAAGGGCTGGATGCATACATGCCCGACTACTCCCCATTCTTCTTTGGGTTTGTTAATACATGTTGGAAAGCTGGTTCTCCCTTCCTCTGCTCTCCCCGCTACATTCCCCTTCCCTCCTCTGAGATGCAAGTGTTAAAATCCCTGGCTTAGCAAAACAGGCTTTGGTGTCAAATGCTTCATTTCAGGCTTTTTTCAAGGAGCCAGTTCATTTACCAATCACCAGCTGGAAGTTATTAGGCCCTGAAAACAAAAATAAATTGCTGCAAAATTGTGCCTCCCTGCAGTTGGTCTGCTATTAATTTGTGCTGAGGGCTGGAGCCAGCCAAACCCCAGCCCACTGACTCCTTTCTTCCCCTCTGGCATCTTTTGGCGCAAAGGAGAGGGCAGCGAGACAGAGTGTGCTGGGATTTCAGGTGCCCGGTTCTCTGTCGACTCTGGGTCCATCCAATGTTCACTTGCTCTGTGCTGGAAAGCAGTGTCCTTTCAGAAAGCAGCAAGGGCCTGCTGGTAGGAAAAATGAGTGGAAAAAGAAGTGTGGAAAAATGGGCTAAATATATGTGTATATATGTGCATGGTCCCTCCTTTTGCTCTTTGGCATGGTGGGATGAACACCTCCACTGCTAGAGCATCTCCCCAGGGCTCGCTCTGGCCCCATGATGATTTCTCCCAGGCAATGACCTCATGGTTTTGGTACCTTCTGCAGCCTGCAGAGCTAGAACGAGACCTTGCTGTTCTGTACAACCTCCAGACTGCTTTTTGTCACTCTTTCTACTAAAGACTAGCATCATCTGTGAGTCTCCACCATCTGGCCAGGACCTCAAATCCCCAGCAGAGTGAGGACAGTAGTCAACACCTGCACTTGCTGAGAGGTTTGGAGATTTCCTCTGCCATTGACTGTCCCAAACGTAGTCTGACCATCCCTGCAAGCACCATTAGATGCTCTGGCTGTTTTAGAACAACTTGGTATCACCATAAGACCTCTCTTTACAGTGATGCTCTGCATCCGGATAGTGTGTTAAGGCAGAAGGAGGCTCACCATGATTTCTTACCCTTGGAGCATCAAACACAGCTAGAGCTGTGGCGTCTGTGGGTTAATTCTTCATTTTCGCATAGTGCCAGGGGACCATTTGTCTCCTTCCTGAATCTGTTGAGAATGGGTTTGTCTGGACAGCCCTGAAGATGCTTTATAATGTGAGGAAAATCCCCTGAAATAAGAAGCTGGGGAAATGACTCTGAAATAACTGCTTTGGTACCAGCCCCTGTCACCAGCATCTCTCAGCAGGTTCCCAAGCCTCTGCTTGGGAGGAGCATTCTCTGCTCCTGCCCGTGAAGCAGCCTTTCTCAATGTGTGGGACTTGCACCTGAGGACACGTGCTGCTCATCTCCTTACAGTCATGCATCAGCACCCCAGCTTTGCTGGGATAGCGTCGTAATAAAACACAACGTTCTTCCCAGGGAGGAAAATGCATCTGCTATCAGCCTGGGCTGATAATGTACCCTGTTAAAAGCCTCCAAGCCTCAGGTCTTAAAATCTTCCTTGGCACCTAAGTACCACCAGGATCTGAATTTCTCTTAATTGATTACTGTTGGCCAACACACACATTTTTAAATGAATAAACTGTTTGCAAAAATATTTCCTAGTGTTGTTGTGCCCATGTCTGCACCCTTCCTGTGTTTCCTTCAGCAGCAGATCCCATTTCTTTCTTTACGTGATGAGCTTGTTCACAATTGCAAAGAAATAAATAAGCCTAAGTGATTTGTATGACCTCACCCTGAAACACTAATTCAGATGGACACTTTGAGTTCATTTTAATGTCCCTCCAGCTCGGAAGAATGAGGCAAAACATGTCTTTGCCCTGCCTGTCCATTTCTGTTGGAGCCACAGGGACCAGAGGAAATCACATCCCCCCTTTCAGGTGGGGGGTGGCAACAAACCTCTAGCCCACCAGCCCATGTGGGACTCTCTGGGGGGTGCAAACCCTTTTCTCCCTCCCAGAACAAGCCCCAAATTATCCCCATGCTTGTGGGAGGATGATTTGACCCTTAGGGCAGTGGAAAAGCAGCACAAGTTATTTTGTGAAAAAAAAAAAAAAAAAAAAGGAAGAGAAACCCCAGGCCTGCTTGTATTTCAGCTTTCTGACAACATTGACGCCTTCCCAGCCAAACTGGAAAGAAAACAAACGCAGGGTTCAATGACTGAAAAACTGCTTGATTTGCTAAACGGGGCAAAGTACCTTCCTCTCACTGGAGAGAGAGGTGGTGGAGGTTGGGGGAAGGGGGGAGGAACACACTGGATGAGACCCAGGGCAGCCTTCCCTCCCAAACAGTTGGACTTATCAAAAAGCCTGAAGAATTTCAGCTGAATCAGAGCAATTCCTGGCAGCCAGTGAGATGTGTCTCAGCAGTAAAATATCCTGCTGCAAACACGTTGCATCAGCTCTGTTGCCAGCACTGTTCAAGGGACCCCCTTGTTGTGCCTCCTCCTCCTTTCTGTACCATCCCACCCCTGGGGGACACGCTGCTGAGGGACAAGGGTCCTGAGCCCTTCACGGGGGCAGCTCCATATCACCCACACCCTTCCCTCCCTGCATCGTGCCTTGCATTTATTTAGCCCATCAATGAGGGGAACAACCTTGTGTATGGTCTCCCTCTGTATTGCGCTGCCTCCGGCAACACTGCAGAATATCCTCAGTTCTTTTGCATTCACAGGAATTAAGGGTTGGGGTTGGTTTTCTTTTAAAATATTACAGCATAATGATAATAATATGATTAGAATCAGGACTTGGAAGGGAGAAAAAAATCTGACCCTGTTTTCCAGTGTTCTGGAAACTTCTTCCTACCTGCTTCATAGAATCATCTTTAAGCTTGATCTTGGAATTCTGCCCAAATTTGACCCCTGGGAACTGCCCCTCTGCACACAGACCCTAACCAGATCTTAAAACCTGCTTCAGTACAAAGGGAAAACTGCATTTGCTGGCAGGGGCTGCACATCCCTGCAATGTCCTGGGGGAACCTGTGGACCCCGCAATCACCCACATTGGGTCTTAAGATCTGACGCTTACAGTAAAACCTCTAAGTCAACAAACTGCAAGGAAATAGTCCTAGGGTTTAAGCAATATATAGCTTTCTCTCTTCCCCAGTATTAGGAAACAGTCTGGTTTAGCCTTTTGTAGGCTGTGTTTACCCTCTTATCCCTCTGTGCAGTGTACACCCCCCATACACACCATAGCTGGCTCTCAAAGTCACAGCTATGGAGCTGGCCCTAGATGGGAAAAGAGTAAGGGAGCCTGTGGCTTTAACTAGCAGCTAATTAAAGACTTCTCTGGTGATTTTTGTCAGGTGAATTCCATTTAAGGCTACAAAAGGCCCCTCCCCAGGAGGTAAGAGTGTTTTTTGGTGGGTACAAGTGCTGGGATGTGTTTGTGGGGCTTTTTGTGGGGTTGCTGGGAAAGACTGGGGGAAGCAGAAAGCTGGATGTGCTTCTCTGTTGCTTTAAGTCTTCACTGACTGAGCCATTAGTGCACCCAAGGAGCAGCCCTGACAGCTAAGGGTCAGCACATTGCTCCTGGGCTTCAAACTCTAACTGGTTTAAATGGTCATACTTTTCCACCTTCTGTCTGATAATTGCTGAGGTTGGGGCTGTGCCTCCCTTTTCTCCATGGCAGCTGGGGAGGAGAGAGGCCAGCTTCACCTTGCCATGGTACTTCCTTTGCTGCTGATGTCATGTTTCATGAGCAAAGAGAAATGGGGTTTTATTGGGATAGTTCTGGAAATGCAGGTCTCCTACAGCCAGCCACTGCCTGCTCCTGTTAGCTGCTGTGCTACAATTCTGTGGCTTCTCTCCAAAATCTCCAAATGAAGCGGATGCTGAGTGGGGCCATGTGGCTGAAGTGAAGAGAGAGATGCAGCAACTGCTGCTTATCCTGTTTAATGGGTGTCAGGGGAACTGCTGCTACAAAATCCTGTCTGGCTTTCCTAACACAGCTTACTGACCTTTGCTGCTCTCTTGCATGGTCTCAGGGGTTGGTGACACTTCACTTGGTCACAAGCTGCCTGAAAAATGAGCATCTTTGCAAAATGAGCATGATGCTGTTCCCCTCTTCCAGTAAACTCTGACAGATGCTTGCAATCGCTTCAGATGGGTCTTTTCAACAGCTTGGGGACTTTCCTGGGCCTCCTGTCACCTCCTGAGGACAGTGAATCAGGGAAAGCTTTGTGGTCTCCCTGTGACTAAGTGGCTGGCCCTGCAAAAAGCAGAAGCCTGCGTTCAAGCCCCAAGTTGGAAGCTGTGCCTGGTCTGGGGGGTCAGTTACAGCTGCAGCAACCAGTTACAGCCTGGCTGAAGGGGGGGTCTTTCCTCCAGGATGTGTCCCCATGTCCCTGCAGCAGCTAGTATGCAAATGGGATGGCTGTGGGTGATGATGCCCCGTTTATCTGTACATTTCTGGCATTTTTGGAAAGCTGACCCCCATTTACCTGCCTGCAACCATTTCCTGCCTTTAGAGCCTCAAATGTGGATCTCTGCTGCCCTCTCCTGTCAGCTCTGCCTGGAAACTGCTCGGCCCCCCCCCCGGCTACACCAGGATTTGGGGTGCTTAGGCGTGTGTTTCCAGCCCTAGCTGGCAAACAAAAGCCAGGGAAACTCCCTACAGGCGTATCAAGTCTTTTAAAGAGATTTTCTCCATATATTGTCACAGTAAGTAGGTTACAGGACAAGGGGTGATGGTTTTAAACTAAAATATGGAGATTTAGACCACATTTAAGGAATAAATTTTTGATGCTGAGGTTGGTGAGACTCTGGTCCATGTTGCCCAGAGAGCTGGTCGATGCCCCATTCCTGGAACCATTCTAGGTGAGACTGGACAGGGCTCTGATCAACCTGATCGCTATAGGTCTTTTTAACAGCACTTGCAATCTCAAAGCAGAAAGTCACTTCCAGTAAAGAAAAATTATCTAAATTGTCAGAATAGGATCCTTCCCAAATGCCAAACAATCAGGTACAGGCTAATTTGAAAACTTCTTTTCCCCTCCTAAAGGATGATGTTATTGGGAGATGTGGTAAAACTGCACCTTTAATTAGGAGCAGTTTTCTGGCCAAAATGTACCCAGCTGGAGCTTTTTTGACCTTTTAATGGCCAGTACCCTGCAGATAACTTCAGCACAGCTGCAGCCTTTTTGTTTTCCAGGAAACTGTTAGCTTTAAACTCCCTGAATTTTTCCCCTTCTTAGCTTTGTGATTTCACGGAGAGAAAAACAGTTTTTGGGAAAATGACCATTTTTTTTTTCTGAATAATGGCATTAACAAAAAGAAACTCCATGTAGTTTAAAAGCCACCTCACTACTGGAGAAGTATTTTGGTATAGTCCTCACTGTGTGCATCTCCATACAAATGATAAGAGAAAAAAAGCTTTTATTGCTGTTTTTGCCTTTATAAAGTTAGTATCTCAAAAAAGAAGAGAGGAAGCCCAGCTGAAGCTTGGAATGTTGGTGGTTCTTCATGCATCCTGCCATCAGCGTGTTGAATATTGCCTACAAGGGTCCTGCTTGGACTCCACAAAGGATGGATGGAGCTGTCTGTTCCTCAGGCCCACTTGCAGACAGGTTACCCACACCTTCCAGAGTGTTTTGCTGCTGTTTTATCCCTAGAATACCTGGATTATACATGAATACCTGACTTGATTTCTCCTCCCCAGTGAGCAAGGAGGTGGCGTTATCTCTGCTTATAGGGAGAGATGGAGGTCGGGGCTTGGCACGTCCCCCTGATGCCAGCCAGCAGAGCTCGGGTGAGAAGCTGGGTTGAGTGGGTATTTGTTTACCCGGTCTGGGGAACCACAGTGGTGTTACTTATTCCTGCCCTGGCTGGTGTCCCGGCAGCTCCTGGACGTTGGCAGCTCAATGGTGCTGGCTGGGAGCACGGCAGACACTGCTGTGTTTCACAGCCCCACTCAATGCCCCTGTGTCTACTCCTCCAAATATTCGCACCTCCACGGGAGCCTGGCAATGGGGGGAGCTGCCAATGTGGGGTGCACAGGATGGGGGATGGCCCTGGGGCTGCAGGGATGTCCCCAAACCTTGATCATCCCGGACACCTCCCCCCTTGCAAGACATTGTAAGGGGACACCCAGCATGAGTCTGGCCACAAATTTGGACTGGGGCTGTGGCCAAGGTACACAGGACACGTCTCAGAGTGAGCAGTGGCCAGGGTTGGCTCACTGTGCCCTGTCTGACCCAGCTTTTCAGCCCACTACTCTGTCCGAATGCCTATCACGTCCTCCCTGCAGGAAGGGAGACGTGGCATAAGCTGCAGGATGCCTCGGCTGCATCACCTCCTTCGCTTCCCCATGCCTGGGGCTGTCAAGTCCAGCCCTTGCTCTTATGTGTTAATAAATTGGGTTTCCATTTGCATGCACCAAAGTGCAGGTTTTTTATGCATGAGTTTCCTCCATGTTACCAAATATTAGCTTTATTGATGTAAAAATTTGTTTTGGTCCATGGACTGATGATGATGAGTGAAGCTTAACAGAGGAACTACCCTGACAAAGCAACAAAAAGCAAAGAGCTGGGTTGATTTCAGCTCCAGCACTGGGAAGGAACCCCTTAATCCCAGAGCACCACACCAACCTTTTAACCTAGGGAATTGATAATCCAGCTAATTACCCACTGCCCTGCTCTGGTCTGATGCCTGTGGCGAGGGCTTTGCCAGGCTCCTTGGCTCTTGGGGGGGATGCCAAGGCAGCCAGGCTGGCACCTGCCAGCCCCTGCTTGTTTGCCATAAACCTGCTTGGAAAATGTCTCCCAGATTTGGAGGAACAAAAGCTGTCTGAAAGGATATACAGGATGTACTGGGTGCGAAATCTTAATTAATATTTAAATAGCACGGTGGAATTTGTCTAAATCCTGCTAGATTAAATGCAGGCATGGTTGTGGACGAGCTTGAATTTCCGATGGCAATTGCGGCAAGCCGTGCTGCGCAGAAAGACAGCAGCCAAAGGAGAGCTCAAAAGCTACAGTGCCTTTTATATCTGGTCCAAATGCTGATATACAAGGGATATGGTGCTTTTTTCTTGATGGAAGTTATATTTGTAGTTTAGCTGTGGGCAAAACCAAGAGAAAGAGGGAAAACCTGAAAATAGGTGAAGCTCAGAAGGTGCTTGTCACCACCAAATCTCACCATTCTCTGAATTGCCTCACTGGGAATGATGTGGATGGTTCTTAGAGCCCCTGGTTGTAGTGCGAGGGTTTCTCTTGTTAGCACCAAAAAAAAAAAGAGGAGGATTTTCCTCCCTGCTGTGAAAGAAAGGCAACAATGGCTTTGTGCTAAAACCCTTCATATTCCCAATTCTCCATCTCTCTCTGCAGCTTTTCACAGTTGGGACATTTCTGGGAAGAAGGGGATGAAGCCAGGACAGAGGGATGCATTTAACCCCCCTCACTGCTTGCTGTAGGGCCGAGGTGACATCACTTTGCTAGTCGCTCACACCATATTAATTTAGCTGTACCTTATTTTGGAGAGATGGACCCTGAAGCTTTCCCATTTCCTATGGGCTCCTCAATCCAAGCTGAGGTTTCCTGTCTGCAAAGACGAAGAAGGAGGCAACTTTCATGGCAGGGCACCACCAAAACCCAGCTGGGAATGAATAGAGCCTGTAAATAGAAAACCTGGAGCAGGGACTCTGCCATGGGCATGCTCTGTCTGGAGGAGGCCAGGGAGATAGAAAGCAGTTCACCCTGCCCATGATGCTTGTGTTGAGGTGGGAGAGCTCTGTGGGAACAGTAGCTACTAGCCACAGGAATGCCCAGCAATGTCCCTGTCTGGGCTTTGGGCCTACTTACTGGAAAGCTGGGGCTGTCAGGCTCTGCAGCCACTCACTGCTTCTTTATTTTTTAATTTTTTTGCATGGTCAGGCTGAAGGGATCTCCCTTCTCCCATCTTTTCCTGTGGGCAGTGCACCCCAGCTCACCCACCTAGAGGGGCAGAAACTGCTGGGCTCTTGTCGGTGTGCCTGGAGCATCTCCCTATTTGCATTGGGTGAAGAAACACCCCCTCTGCTTTCTCAAGCCTCTGGCACTGGCAGAGGAAGGCCGCTACCACCTCAAAACCATTTGCAAATAGCTTCTGTTTGCTCAGACAAACACTGGAAAAAATAAGTAATTTTTTTTCTTCTCACAGCAGTGTGTTTATGGCCCTCTGCACTTGAGCACGGACTTAGCCCCAAGCGCCACTGAGCACCATTTCTGATGGTCTGCTGTCACTCTGGCCACAGTTTCAGTGGGTTTTCATGAGCGGTTTTCTCTGAGCCATGTCAATGCTGCCCTAAAACCTGCCTTTTCCTCCTCTTAAACTTCAGTGGTGTGGAGAGTGGGTCGGAGAAGAACCATCTGTATTGTTTAAAATGACACAGACTGGAGAGGGTACCCCCTTTCTTTTCCCAGGGATACTGGTACTTCTGAAAACTTTCCTGCCCCAGTCCAGTTGTACGCTCCACGGGAACGCGCTTAAATCCACCATGGCATGGGCTTAGCATTGAAGTGCGAGCTTAGCGCCCATTGACTTACAGGCTTTACCTACTGTATGCACAGCTGGAGGAAAAAATAACTCCCTGGTTCAGTTGTGTAGTTAATGCCCTACCCGAGGAAATGTTTTTTCCTGCCTGAAGCCGGAGTAAGGTCTGGCAGCTGGGTGAGCAGAAAGAGGCCTTCAGGCTTGGCTGCTGTTTGCTCAAGCAAACAGCTGCGGCAGTGTTGGATGTTACTATCTCTTCCAGTCACTTTGCAGCATCCGTGTGCCGAGCAGGAAGGCAGGGAAGGTGCCTTCTCCTCAATATTTGATATTCGTCAGTTTCCATGGCATTCAGCAGCTCCAAAGAGGGGATGCTGTGGTCAAAAGAGGGATGCTGTGGTCCAGGGAGGGATACTATGATCCAAGGGTGCCTGCCCTCCCACTGTCCCTGCACAGCATCCTTTGCCAGGGGGTCAGGAGAGTGAGTGATTCTCAAAACAGATTTTTTTTTCACCTTGTTGATCCCTGCAATGTTGTACCTTCAAGCCACAAGCCTTCTGAGCCCTGTGGCCCATGCCAGAAGGTGAGTGTATCCCATGTAGCTCCATTTGGCAGGGTAAGGTCCCTCTCCAGCCTTGACAGTCCAGTCAGGACTTCCTTCCCTCTGCAATGCATTAATTATAATTATTCTGCAAATTGTGAGGTGTTTATAGACCCCGGGAAAGGGGGGCTATACCATCAGAGTGGTATCAGTGTGTATTTTTGCCGGCTACCTCCAGGAGCAGCATAGCCCAATGGAAAGGGCAGAATTCTGACTATCAGCTCTTCCTGGACCTGACTTTTCCCCTGACCTCCCCAGTTCCTTCATCTGCCAGCCAACACGATGCAGCTTGTACCCTGCAGCTGGGAGCATGCCAGGTATTGCTAAGGCAGATTATTTCACAAATGTGTGGTCCGGTGTGTAAATTTGGGATGCTTCCCCAAAGAAAACCACCCAGATACTAAAAGAAAACATGGGATTTTACTATGTTAGATCAGAGATTTCAAAGGAGTCTGAATTTACCAAAGTCCTGCAAAATTTCAGTGGGATTTGAGAAACAAATCTCTTAAACCCTGGTGAAAAGGGGTTTCCACAACAGCAGTGTTTTTTCCTTCTCCCTCTTGCTTTTATGCAGTGGATGAGCAAATAAAAACAATGTCAAAAGTAACAGGGAAGATGCTGCAAGGGGCAGGAGGCTGGTATCTGAGCTATGTTATTACAGAGAAAATGACCTGGCACTGAAAGAATTAAAATAATGTCATTCCTGTTTGCTCTGGCTCATTTTTAATACGCCAGTCACCTTGACATTTCTAAAAGAATTTTTCAAGTATGTAAGTTCGAAAAATTATGCAACTTGACAAAAGCAAGGGGGATATTGGAGGCTGGTGGAATAAATTTGGAGGCATTATGTGCCCTGTGTCCTGTGCAGGGAGCAATGCTGGTGTGAGCTGGGCTGGAAGGAGCCAGCAATCTGGGGGGACAGGGAGGGATAAAGGGGTGATGGGATGGCTAGGGGCTATCCCTGTGTGCCAGTGCCAGGCAAACTGGGAGCATTTCCCAGTGCCCCCACGGTGGGTACAGTCCCAGCACAGCTTCTAGAAAAGGGGTACTTTGGGTCTTCAATATGTCTCAATTAAAAAATGGTGCATGAAAGCAAAACCAAGCATCTGGTGGCCTTCCTCCAGCATCCCACCCTCCATGCTGCCCTGCAGACCCTCTTCCTCAGGGGTCTGAGCCAGAGCTGGGGAGGACGGGGGCAGATCTGCACCCCAAAGACAAAGGCAGATGATGGCTCACGCAGAAGCCACGGAGGAGATCATTTGCCTGTGTAATTGTATGCTTTGCTGTTAAGCGTATTGATTCTGAAGAGTTAATCAGACAATTTGGAGGTGCTCTATCTGAAAACACAAAATCCCATTAAACTGATTAAAACTGAATCCATCTTAAATAACCCCATGCAACTTAAAATTGTTGAAATAGCGTATTGTATTCAAATAAAATTATTTCAGTCAAACAAGGCTGTGAGAAGCTCTTGCCTGCTGGCATCTCTGCCGGGAGCTGCATGCTGGGATCCTTCATCGTACAACGTCACGCGTCCACTGTGTTTTGGGACCATGGTGACATTGGTGAGGATCTCTCTGGGATAAAACCCTGGATGGTCATGCCAGAGGCAGGGGTGTGACTGATGAACACATGGCCACATCTGTGTGAGGTATGCAGCCCAGCCCAGCAGATGATGCGATGCTGAGCAGAAGCCTTGTTCCCAGAAATGTTGGGTTTTGTGACTGCACCTGTCGGTTGTGGGTGTTCAGGTGTTTTGTGATTAACAGCTGCTTGAAAATTATGCTTTGCTGTGCATGTTTCAATGTGACTGGGATGTCCTGGGTGCCCACATTAAGGTGGTGTTTGGGGTCTGCTTGTCAGCTTGGAAGCTTGCCCTTGGGGCATGCCTTGCCCTGGATCTCACAAGATGACCTGGAAAAGGCCCTCTGACGAGGTCAGCACCTTGATTTAAGCAATGCTTTTTCTAGGAGGAGGGAGGAGATAGCAACAAAATCTCTGTAGGATGGCTCTGGAGGAACCTTATTGTGGCCTGTCAGTACTTAAAGGGGGCCTACAAGAAAGATGAGGACAAGATTTTTAGCAAGACCTGTTCTGACAGGATAAGGTGATGGTTTTATACTAAAAGAGGGCAGATTTAAACTAGAGATAGGGAATAAATTTTTGATGCTGAGGGTGATGAGACACTGGTCCAGGTTGCCCTGAGAGGTGGTCAATGCCCCATCGCTGGAACCATTCCAGGTAAGGATGGCCAGGGCTTTGAACAACCTGCTCTAATTGCAGATGTCCCTGCTCTCTGCAGGGGGATTGGATGAGATGGCCTTGAAAGATCCCTTCCAACCCAAACCAGTCTATGGTTCTCTGTTTCTAAAGAGCTTGGAGCAAGCACCGATCCCTGCTGGGCTCCCAGCCCCGTGGTTCCATGGTCTGCAGCCTTTTGCTGTGGCATGAGAACTACCCAAATTAACAGGTATCTGCTCTTGACATGAGGCTTTGGAAACAACCCCCCAGCTTTGTTGAGATGCCATCATGGTGGATGGGGTGAATGCGGCAGCAGGAGCTGATTTCAGCCATCTGAGGGACAAGAAAAGGTTTTATCTGCTCAGAGCCGAGCTGGGGATTGTTTCTGATTGCATCACTCAGCTAAAGCAGTGCAGAGAGCTCTATGCCTTAGTGATGTTATCGGCTGGCACCCAGAGAAGCAGGACTCGTGACTCAGAGATAAGTGGAGGATTGCTCAGTTAGTTTGCTTACAAATTTGTTTATTTTCCCCCTTTCCAAGTCTACCATCCCTCCTCCTTGATAAGTTCAGATTGTGAGGCAGCCTCCCTTTATTTCTAAAGAAAGTGCTTCTTTTCACCTTCATGGGGGAGCAATAATAATAATAATAAAAATAAAATAATCAGATCCCTGGGGGGATGGGATAGAGCTCCCATCTGCCCTAATGAGGAGCTTAGTGCAGAGATCCAGTATCCCGAGCATCCCATCCCTGTGGTTTGCTTTCAGGAGGGTGCACACACCTTCGTTCACATGTGAAGGCACCAAAAACTGGGAGAAAATTGGTTTTTTTTTTTCCATTGGCTTTTCCATAGGCAAAGTGCATCATGTCTCTGGTATAATCTCCAGAGGGTCTGAAGGTGATGGGAGGTGGCTTGGAGCCATGTATGGGCAAGTCAGAGGGATCTGAAGGGACCACAAGGGATGGAAGGAGCAGAAGAAGGTGCAGCAGGGAGGGCTGTGCCTTTCTGTATTCTCCAGGCCCTGTCTGGTGTTTCTGCCTGTGCAGCAAGTGTGTCATTCCTAAACCTCCCCCTGCTCCCTCCAAGAGCATATATTTACCTTTGCTGGCCCTGCAAAATGGGCAAGGGAGGTAGCAGCATGCTAAATTTCTATCCTTGACCTCTGCAGCGCTGCCATGCTGTTTTATCTCTCTCTCTTGCTTTTTGCAGCATCCGGAACAAAGGCTGCGCCAGGGGCTGCTGTTTTTCACGGCATCATTCACGGCTGCAAGCAGCCACTGGAGAATAAATCCTGTCCCCCACCAGCACCAGCAGCGGGGAACCTTCCTCCCAAGGCTGCCGTGTGTGTGCCAGCAGTGAAGCCCACCATGCTGGGCCTAATCCGGTGGCCCAGCAAAAGAAGAGGGGAAGCAGTTCCCTTGGGATGGGGATGATGGGGAGCCCATTAGCATCTGTATGCATAGGATGGGGAGCAGCGGGGTGCAGGGGGGCTTCCTGAATCCACATCCCTGCCCTCCCAGGTGCTGTTTGCCCACCCGAGATGCTGGGGGCTGGAGGCAGCTGTGCCTCCGGGGCCAGGAAGCATTCTCCTCATCCTCCTCATCCTCCTCATCCTCCTCTTCCTCCCACCCCGGGGGCTCTCTGCATCACAAGGCCCGGGGTATTTCCTCGGCAGGGCGGGCTGTGTTTACCGGGGTCCCCAGGGAGCTGATGAGGTGTTAATGAGAAGATCGCTGGCGGTTTTTCAGCCTGCAAACCTCTGCTTGGAGGGGGGTGGCCGGGGGTCGGGCCGGCTGTGCCCAGGGGCAAGGGACAGTGCGGGGAGGGGGGGTGGGCAGGGATGCTGCGGCTGGGAATGGTCTCTGTGGATTGGGAAAGCTGTCCTGTAAGTGAGTCTTTTGTGATGGAAAAGGTGGAGTTAGTGAAAGTTGTGTGCTGAGGTGAAAGTTGTGGTTCTGGAGTGTGTCCAGAAAAGGGCAATGAAGCTGGGGAAAGGTCTAGAGCACAGGTCTGGTGAGGAGTGGCTGAGGGACCTGGGATTTTTCAGCCTGGAGAAAAGGAGGCTGAGACTTTCTCACTCTCCATAACTCTCTGACAGGAGGTTGGAGCCAGGTGGCGTTGGTCTCTTCTCCCAAGGAGCAAGTGACAGGACAAAGGAAATGGCCTCAAGATGCACCAGGGGAGGTTGAGGTTGGAACAGAGGAACAATTTCTTCCCCTCCAGGGTTGTCAAGGCCTGTCCCAGGCTGCCCAGGGCAGTGGTGGAGTCTCCATCCCTGGAGGGGTTTCAAAGCTATGGAGATGTTTTGCTGAGGGACGTGGTTTAGTGGTGACCTGGTGGTGCTGCAAGAATGGTTGGACCAGCACAGCCAGCCCTTGTCACTACCAGATACTGGTGGAAAGAGGTCCACAGGCTCTCCCTTTCCCTTGCCCAGCATTCAGAAGAGCACAAGAGATCCCAAGGGCAAGAGCTAAGGTGAAATTGTGCCTCTTTCTTCTAATTTTTTTCCACTTCTTGTTGTCTGGTCTCATATTTTTGTTGCTTGCTCATCATTCCACTTTCTCACCTTTGTTTTCTGATTAAAGAACAAACATGTTCTCCAGGGCATCTTTTGGCATACAGAGAAATATGTGACACATCCAGACACCTGTTCCTACTGCTTTAGCATATAAAAACATACCCAAAGAATAAAGCTCAATGCAAAAACCATAATCCATGTACTTAATTTAGTAAGTGCTGGTGGATAAGGATTTTACAGGCAGCACATCTACAGATGGGTATCTGCAGAGATAAGGGCAAGCCTTGTTCTCTGCATTTGGAGCCATGTCTGATGAGGCGTGTAGTGGTCCTGTGTCCCCAAAAGAGTGGATTTGTTCCTGGTGGGGGACCTCCGGGAGCTCTGTCTCCTGCACGAAGAGATTGAATTAGCTGGGACATAGGGCTGCAGCTGCAGGAAAGGGCTGGGGGATGGAGACAGGGAGGCTGCTGACAGAGATAATCAGTGCCTCACTTCCCAGCCTGGGATGAGGACTGGGTGGGACTGGATCACTGTATGTCCCCAGGGAATGGGTCTCCCTTGCTCGGGGAGAGAAGGGAAAGTGGCAGTTTGACTGAATCCAAGTGACCCCCTCTGTCTATCCGAAACCCAGCTTCTCGGGGCTGGCTCTCTCCCAAGTGGCTGAGAGGATTCGGCATTTTGCTCTCATTCCTGCAGCTTTGCATGTGTAAATATTTGGAGGAAAATATCTACAAATGCTTCATATGTCTCTTTTTCTTTTTCTTCTTTCTTTTTTTTTTCTTCTTTCTTTTCTTAGCTTTTTTTTTTTTTTGGTGGTTGTTTGTTTGTTTTGTTTTGTTTTTTTGATACCTCTTTATCAAGCTGTAATCATTAGGTTATTTATGAAAAAAAAAAAAAAAAAGAAGAAAAATTAGGAGCAACTTGGGGATGTTCACCTCCAGCTCCAAGGTCCTGACCCACAGCTTCACCTCTGTAGGGTTGGTATTGCCCGCAGAGGCTTGCAGAAGCTTACAGACCTTGTGAGGAGTTGACTGGTCACTGGCCATATGCGTGCCACATGCTGCTGGCCTGGTGGCTGCTCAATCCCCCCTGGCACACACCTGGGGTGTGGGGGCCACCACCTCTTCCCCCTGCTCCCAAACAGGAGATGGAAATAGCAGCGGCTCTGTTGATTTACAGCCACAACCCTGGCTTTAATGGACTGGTTTTGCTCCCCAACAGCTACAGATTCTGTGTTGGGTTTTTTTTTTGGTTTTTTTTTTTTTTTTAACAAGTCTCCTTTTTTCCCTTTAGCTCCTCAAATGGAGTGTGTGCAGCAAAGCGAGGGCTTGCCTGCAAGCTGGAGGTACGCTGGAGCTCTTCTTGGCCCCCTCTTTGAAAAAAACAAACCCAAAAAGCATAAAAGGGCTTTGTTCACAGCAGTCCCTGCTCCCCTGAGAATGGAGCTGGTGATGGAAAGCTGGTGGGTGCTGCTGCACCTCAGTAAAGGGCTGCTGGGATGGGTGGGGGCAGTCCTGGGTGCCCTAACCACGCCACAGGGTGATGCCTTCACCACACCAGCCCCAGGCAGGAATGTTTGCTGTCACTGCAGCCTGCGGCAAGGAAATATTTTCCAAGCATTAAAAAAAAAAAAAAAAAAAATTAAAAAATTAAAAAAAGGCCTCCCAGTGTATTTCGTGCTGACGGCTTCCAGCAGCCCTCTGTAGCTGTCTTGTTCTGCTGCCGCCGGGACACCTACCTGGAGGAAGAGAGGAGGCGAAGGTGGGAGAGCTTTAAAAAGCTCTGGTTAAGTTTGTTCCACCCTGGCTGTCCCTCTCTAGACCTGGGCTGCAAAACACCTAGTGGCTGCTTGAGGATGGGGGGGTGCTGATGGTTTCCAGGCTGCTTGGGATGCTTAGCAGCCACCCCCTCCCCTGCCCAGCATCAAGTTCCAGGAGAAGCAGGGTTCTGTGCATCTCCGCATTTCTGGGGTGTTAAGGGATGCCCTGGCTCTTTCCTGGGCTGAGAATGTAGGTCAAAGCCCTCTCCTCATTGAAACCCAGTGACGATGATGGTGTTACAGGTTGGGTTGAAATATGTACCTCCAGGTCTTTACTCTGGCACCAAAACAAAACGTACTCAGAAAACCATGAAAAATAAACCAGGCTTGTGAATGCAGCTGATTGGAAGTTTTTTCCAGCAGAAAAGTGCTGTCTGACCTGTGTAAAATCGTTCCTTGGGCCTGTGTTGATTTGGGCAATGTTTCCTCTGAGAGGAAAAAAAAAAAAAAAGTAAAAAAAAAAGTAAAAAGATCAGAGTGAAGTGGGGAGAAATATTTGGAGAGAGACGGTGTGGAGCTTTTCCATCCCGGCTGCAGAACGCCTCTCCCTTGGAAATGCTCTTTATTTAGCAGCCTAAAGGTGCTGGGTTGAGTAGCCTGTGACATGCGGCTGTCGCAGGGGACAAAACCAGACCAGCTGCTGTGCACTTGGATGAGATGCTGGGCCTTGGTGGAGACGCTTCTGCTTCCTCCACGCTCCCCTCCAAAGGACACAGGAATGCGAGATTTACCAGGAGGGAAATACTGGCTTAGTCTTAGAGGGGGAAAGGGGCTGCTTTTTCCTAAAAGCTCCCTTAAATACTCTCACCAGCTCATCACAGACGTTTCTGGGGCCAGGAGCAGGTGCTGAATGCTCATTCTCCTGTTGAGGTGGGGTTTTTTTTCATCAGAAAGATGTATTTTTAAGCAGAAAGGAAGGAAGGATAACTGAGCCAGAGGAACATTTGTTTAGCAAAATTTATGCCGGTTGTGCAGCCAAAGCTGCTTGGGTTAAATTATTTGAAAAATGAGAGACATGGAATTAAAATGTTGTCTCAGGGACCTCTAGTGATGGGTGCTGCTGGCCCATGGCAGGTGTAGGTGCTCCTGGGATGGGATGCCCATCCTGGCCCAAAAACATTGTCATGATCTGGCTGTACTGAACTTAAAGTGACAGGGCTACAGGTGTCCCAGCAGCCCCTGGCATCCTGCTGGGGTGGCACCAACCTGAGGACAGGATCACATTCCTTGCACAGGAGCGGGCTCGTGTGCCCATGCCTGACCCTAAGCAGATTTATGGGGTGATCCTGGGCTGCTATTAGTGGTGAAAGAACTGCAGACTCCCAGACAGGCTGTGAGTCCCAGGCAAGCTTCTGTGTTTTTTCAGAGCAGAAATCTCCACTCCGGCTGTTTTGCTGAGCAGCTTTGCCAGGGACACCTCGTACCCGCAAGCTGACGTTGCTGGATGGGGCAGCTGGGGAGACGGGGTCTCCTGGGAGTGATGGACTCCCCCTGCATCCCTCCCCAGAGGGGATGCGGGGGAGTGACACAGAACAAGGTGACGCAAGGGCTCTGAATGCAGTGCTTGGAGGAGCCATTGCGCTTAGAGAGTGGTTTGCCCTGCTATTTATACCCACCACGCGCAAGAGGAGCATTTCAGTATAAATGAAGCTATTTTGAAGGTCTTGGCCAGGTATAACTGGTTTAAACAAGGCTGGTAATGACTCAGAGGGCTATAAATGTCCGTCAGAACCTTCAGCAAAGCTGCTGGGGATTGATCTCCTCACCAAGCAGCCTCCTGTTGCGATGCAAAAGTGCAGGCAGCCTCGGCACGCTCCTGTTCCCATGCTCTGACACTGGCCCCAGCACCAGCACCTCTTCTATCTCCCTTCATCCATGTCCCAAGGGATCACAAATGTGGTTCTTCCACAGTTATCTTGGTCTCTGTGTAAGTCTGGGCTCTGCAGTCTCCCTGTTTCAGTCCTTCAACCACAGGCTGCATAGCCACATCCCTGCCATGAGCTGAGCATCACAAGCCCCTTATGGCTTCAGGGCCAATGGGATACCTCAGTGACTGGTTTGGCTGGTCACATCTCTTTGGTTTGATGGGACATGTTAAGTCTTTTGTAACTATGTCCCCACTGATGGTGATGGGGACAATGTGATGGACCTTGGGTGATGCACTGTACCACCTTGGGTGATGTGTTGGTCCTTGGGTGATACACTGGACCATCTTTGGTGATATGATTGACCTTGGGTGATGAGCTGGACCTTGAGTGATGTCCTGGACCACCTTGGGCCACAGTGGTGTTGTTTTATACCACTCACTAATGAAAGCCACTGTGTTTTTTTTCCCTCTGCCCCTGAGGGAACTGAAGCACCTTCAGACTAGGCAAGGCTGGAAGGTTTCCAGCAGAAAGGGGTTTTGTTAGGAAATAACAGGGAGTTTTTAAAGCAGAGGTTTTTGGGAGTAGTCTCTATATTCACTTTTTCTGTTTGTTTTTTTATTGTAAAACCAAAGACATTTCAGTTTTCAGAAACTGATAATTAAACATAAAAAATATTTCCGCTGAATGAAACCAAAACCTGAATACTTTGGTCAGCAAGATAGAATTTACCCAGTCTGACAGGGCCTTTGGGGACTGAGCTAAGGAAAATGTACATGGCAGGACTTTCCTAGGAGGCAAGGAAGACTTTCTTTTTGTCCTTTCTCTTTCAGAAAGCCAGTGTCACCAAGCATCTACCTCAGCACCTCCTCCTCCCTCAGGCAGTGAAAGCAGCAGAGCTGGAGCAGCCCCATACACCCCAGGCACCGAGGTGACTCCCTTACCTCATGGGTTTTCACACTGAGCCTTCTTCCCCGGCCATCACTCCAGATGCCTGAGCATCTTGTTTACCCACCAAGATGTGCTCATGGACAAAAACAGCACCAAAGCATCACATGGGCCATGATAAACAGCTGGCAGATGCACTCTGTTTATTTTGCTTCAGAGCCTTTCCAGAAGGCACTGTTTTGCTGGTGGGCTCCTCAGAGGAGACTTCTGCCCATAGCTACATCCCACACAGTGTCAGATGACCACTGACATCAGTCCCACCAGTGCCCATCACACCATCCCTGGGTGCTGTGGACCAGTGAGGTCCCTACCTTGGGCTGTTGTTGCACCCAGAGGCCATTAGTAAATGCTCTCAGGCTTCCCAGCTGCTTCTTGGGAGCTTGTTGTCCCTGCCAGTACAAGTGCCAGCACTCACTGAGGATCCTGCCGATGCTGGTGATCCGGGGGGACCTCCTCCATCCCTGAGAGGGACAATAATGGGACTTTATTTCCACCACCCATCACATTCTTCAGGCACTTCAAGGGTTTATTTTACTTTGTGGTGCCAACCACTGATTCCAGAAACTCATTACCTTCACTGGCACATTGTATAATTACAGAGTGGGGAGAAATGTTAAAATAGCACCTTGAGGACTGAATATGCTAAAAATAGCCACACTGGACATGTCCTGACCAGACAGATCCCTGGGTGCTTGGGTTTCTCTGTGATGGAGTCCTTGAGAACCTGGGACTGGGAGATATCACCCCAGTGCAAAAAAAATGATAGATATCCAATGTTAAAATGACAAAAATTTTGCATACTCCTAGCTCTTCCTTTGTTAGACTTGTTAAAGCTTCAGAAAATATTTCCATGAATTAAGAAGTCCCATTAAATGTTGAATCTAATTAGGAGAGACTTGCCTGGAGAGTTCTTCAAATAGTTAAGTCAATATTATGTGGTGTAATTGTGGTAATTCCCTGGTGGTGTCACAGCCAACGACAGCCCAGTTTAGTGTGCAGGTAACTCCATAGATGGGGAGAAAACTCTTCCCCCCATGGAATGTCACTTGTTCTTATGGTTTCCCACCTGAATCCTTGAAGGAGCAAAGGGATGTTGTTTCCTGACATGCCCCAAAGAAATGACAGGAAGTCTGGAGGTGTTGTCAGGAGTGGGACCCTGGAGCATTGAATGTGACCTTGGGATTGGGCTGTACTGGGGAACTTGGGGTCATTTTAGCTCTGCCATGGGACTGCCTAGAGAATTGTCAACCTCTCTCCACTGCATTTCCCCAGTTCAGAAACATGAATCATCATCCTCCTCCAGCTGTCTGATCTTATTTGAGAGGAACCTCCTAGGGATGCTTCCAGCCCAGGAGAGCCCCTTGACCTTACAAAAAGTTCCTTCCCAGGATCCTAACGGGACAACCTGGGAATAAAGCTGGTGAGAAGGATCACTGCTGGCAGCAGATGCAATGGCAGCTCCCCTGACCCAACTCCACTGTCACCCTTCCCTCTCCTATGCTCAGACCCGACCACTACTGTACCTCCTGCCATACCTCCATGCATTGAATTCACCCGTAATTTTCCTGTCATTGACAAATCCCAGCAATAATTAGGGTGGCACAGTACAATCACCCTGGGTCATCTTGCTTCTTAACAGGGCACTGCCTTTTGTCTCCAAGAAGATCTGGAGCTGTGCAGGCTCCTTTTGCTTCTTGTTATTGAAATGCTGCTCTTCTGGAGGGCAATGGCTGTTTCTGTCTCACAGGAGAGCCCCTTCCTCAATTAACGGCCAAACAAAAGCCAACACATTTATTTTGAACCAGCAGTGCAATTGGGAGAGTTCATTATACTGGATTAATTATGATAATTATCAGTAGAAGGGAGATAATTACCCTGTTTGTTGATGAGAATGAGGTAACGGGTTAATTTTTTTTTTAATTATTATGATGAGGGTGGTGAGACACAGGAACAGGTTACCAAGGGAAGTTGTGTATGCTCCACCACTAGACGTGTTCAAGACTAGGTTGGATGGGGCTTTGAGCAACCTCATCTAGTGGGAGGTGTCTCTGCCCATGGTAGGGAGGTTGGAACTGTATGATCTTTAAGGTCCCTTCCAACCCAAACCATTCTATGATTATTTTCTTTTCACAGACCAGCCTCGCTATGCAGTGGGGAGGGCACAGGGGAGGTAAATGCCAGCACTGGGGCTTCACCTTCTCCCACCTCAGAGCAAGTGCCCATCACAGGGAGAAGAGGATTCAAGATGCGCTCACTGTTGGTATCACTGCTGGAAGTGACGGGGATGGCCCAAAAGTGCCCCAAATTCGGACAAAGCTTCATGACGGTTGCTGGCTTCCTACCCCCAGGAAGGCAGAGATGGATCCTCTGGCTGTGGCTTCTAATGCAAATAAGAATGTCATTTAAAAATTAAATTTAAAATAAATATTAGTTAAATATTAAAGAGAAGAGCTCATTTTTAAATGGCAGATGTGCTTCTTGGTAACACAGACAGGTCTGTTGAAATAAGTCGCTGCTGAAAATTTTCCATTTTTATCATCCTGGATGTTCTTCAAAATGTTTCTTGTAAGGCAAGCGTTGATATTTTACTGCTGCTTTGTCTCGGCTGTGGGACACAGGTTGTTCAGAGGAGCAAAGGTACCTGTGACTGCCTCCTGGGTTGGTCCCTCACACAGCCACCTTCAGAGGAGCCGCTGGCTTTGTAAGCCCAGTGTTTATAAATGTGAACACCTATGAAGTTCCCAAAGCCCATGTCCTCACATTAAAGAGAGACAAAGATTTTGTCTGAGGACGTAGTGGCTCTAGTTCACCTTCAGCATTGTGTCCCTGATGTGCACATCAGCAATGCTCTGGGCATGCAGACTGGGAGGGACACCATTATTCCTTGTGACATGAGAAGAACTTCTCATCCAACACATTCCTTGTGGGATGGATGCCTCACAAGGAACGAGAAGCTTTTCTTGTCCAACAGACGCTACTTGGAAGTTCCTTCATGTCTCAGGCAGGGTGAGATGATTGGATCATGGGACAGACAGTGAAGGGTGAAAGAAGGCAAAACTTAAGTGTTAGGGCTGGAGCAGCAAGAGTAGGAATGTTCTCTGGAGCTGAGGAGTGGCCTCAAGTGAACATTTTGGGTCAAACCCCAAGTGAACAGAACTCTCATGAAAGTAGAGCTCTGTTTTGCCACTCTGCAGCTTCCAGTCCACACCCAGGGTGGCAGAGGCAGAAAAACCTTGTCTTTAGTGGCAACCAGACTCAAAGTCCTGCTGACCTGAGGGGGAGATGGCACTTCAGAGGTGTCTGAAAGAGAGGTGTGAGATGGTGACCCGCTGAGCTTTGGGCGCACATGAGACTCCTGCCATGGAGGGGATGAGGTGCCAGACATGCTTGGAGCACACCGACAGGACAGAGACTCAAAGGTGAGTGGGTTTCTTGCACAGGGAACTTCTCACCATGTCTTCTCTCCTCCTCCTGTGGTGCAGCATCCACACAGCAGCCCCGAGGGATCCCCCGGGGTGTCCCCTCCACTCACCCCACCCCCCCAAACCCTGGTCCCCAGGACCTACGGCAGGCGACAGGGGGCGCCCCACCACCGCTTTTAACCGGCGGGACGGTCCCAGGGTTTGCGGAGATGTCGCTTTTGTGGGTATCCCCCCTCGGTCATACCCAAAACAACCCCCAAATCTCCTAAATAGGGTCAGGAAAAGGGATGAGGTGAGAGGGAGGGAGGCAGGTCGCTGGTGTCGCCGCGGCTATCGCGATAGGAGCGTGCCCTCCGGAGGCGATGGGGTAGTTTGCGGTTGAGGGTGACTCCTGAGTGTTTTGACTGGGTCAAATTCTGCTTTCTGGTGGGTTTGGGCTGATAGTTTAAAATTATCGCGAGCCTTTGTTGATTGATGGGTTTGGGGGTTTTCCCCCCTTTCGGGAGAGATAAACAAAAAATAAAAAATAAAATAAAGTAAAATAAAATAATGTTAAATAACATGAAATCAAGTAGAAGGAAATAATGA
>JANHGN010014057.1:0-10550 GCA_024605025.1 Megaceryle maxima
TTTTTGTTTTTGTTTTTGTTTTTGTTTTTGTTTTTGTTTTTGTTTTTGTTTTTGTTTTTGTTTTTGTTTTTGTTTTTTAATAGCATTTTGCCTTAGGAGTAGTTCTGTCATTTAAGCTTTCATGGGAAGAAGTTTTGCCATTTTGGCGAGGATTAATGTCTGAGACAGCCACTAGATGAATGATAGATGCTCTTTGTTACCCCCCCTCTCTTCCCAAAAAGGAAGAGTAATGGAATAAGGGAGAGTGACTTATGAATTAGAAAACTAATATAATTAAAATACTACTAATAAACTGAAATAAATACAAATATATACAAAACCAATATCAAGGTCAACCTCCCTGATAGAATTATGTCACCACCACCACTGATGCTGTGGAGCTGGCACTGGGAAGTCCCAGACTGGACACAGTGGCAGATGGGAATGAAAGTCAGGAGCTGAATTCAGGAACACACAGATTGGGATTGAAGGCAGAACAGAGAAAGTCCTCCTTGGGTGCCCGGACAGTGAAGAAGAGAGCTTGACCCTCATGATTACTCACCTTTATACTAAATATGACATATATGGGATGGAATCCCTTGTTGTTCAGTTTAGGGTCACCTGTCCTGTTCGTCCCTCCCCATAGGTGCAGCCTTTTACTGTACCCCCAACATGTTACACAAGATTTAGCAGTGACCTTGGTCTGCACACCAATCATTGGTAGTAACTCTAAACATTGAGCATTATCACTGCTAAATGCAGACACTGTCTGCAAAAAATAATGCAGTTAACTTCACGTTCAATGCAGCTAGTTAGAGGGACTGAGCTGAAAAGTAAAATCACTGAACAGAATTAGTTCTATTCTTATTCAAACCAGGACATGTCTTTAGCCTACTAGCTCAACATCAGGCTGCTGCTCAGTCTGGTTGACAAATTATTGTCATGTGGTGGAATTTTTTCAACACTTTGAACTCTGTAGTTGAGTGTCAAGGCCTGAGCACCAAGCCAGGCTGCATTGCAAGGCAAGCAGGAGTGCAGTGCAGTTTCTCAGTACAAGAGGGGATAATGCCTAAGAGCTGCTTTCCCTACGAGGACAAGAGCTGTGGTGGGGGCTCAGTGAGCTTGCAATACACACTGCTGCGCTGGTGACCATGTAGAGACACTCTGAACACCTACTTCTGCCTTGCCCCACAACTGTGTGTCAAAGATGGACTGCTGGAGAACACACTATACAGACAATCATTACTATATATCCAAGCAACAGCCCAGTTCTAAATCTAAAAAGGGTTTATAGAATCATAGACGGATTTATCTTGAAAGGGACCTGTAAAGGTCAGTGAGTGTAGTAAGCAGGGACATCTTCATCAAGTTGCTCAGAGCCCCATCCAAGTTGCCTGGTAGAAACCCCACCCATCCAGGGAGGGGGCTTCTACTACCTCTCTGGGAACATGTTGCATTGCTTCATCACTCTCATTCCAAAAAAATTCTTCCTTATATATTGTCTAAATCTAACCTCTTTTAGCTTAAAACCTAATTACCTCATGTCCTGTTGCAACAGACCCTGCTAAACAGACTATCCCCATCATTATACCTGATGCATGAGTATTTTGACCTAACGCCTCCCCAATGATTTCTGTTTCCTCGGGCGACAGGACGGGGAGTAGTAGCTCACGTTCTGAGCCTGCGAAGGCCTGCACTCGGAGCAGAGGCGGGCAGCAGAGGGAGCGCCGGAGTCACCGCGGCGCAGCGCAGCACGGCGCAGAACCCGCCGGTCTCCCGCCGACCTCTAAGCTCCGGCTTCTTGTAGTCCCGACCGGCTTCTCCGCTGCTCTCGGGATGCACCCGGGGTTTCTTTTATACTTTGCTAATGTTTAAATTTACAGTTCCCTGAAGCTTGCCTTTACGTCTGTGGACAGGTCACTCTTTTTTGTCTCCACGCCAGAAAAGAATGGCCTCTCTTGGCCACAATGTGTGGGTTTTTTTTTTCGGTTGGTACCATCTTCATATCTGCTACCTTTTACCTGTCCGGATTCAAACGTGGGAAATACTTGTGCTCCACAACAGCCCTTTCCCCACAAGGACCTCATCCTGCTTCGACTGCAGCACGCATTTTGATGGCAGCTGCTGTTGATTATCAACTCTGTTTTAATAACAGATTTCAATATTGTCATTTTTCTAATTTCCCAAACTATGAGTCTGACTCCAGGGAAGCTGTGAGATGGGTGCCTAAAAGTGATATATTGTTTTCATCCCTTCTACCGTCTTTTGACAAATAGGGCTTTTTGTCCATAAACCAAGTGTGTCTGAGATGTGTGTTTAGTGTGTTAAGATGCTGCTTAAGTGAAGGGAAGGAGGAGCAAGAAAGAGAAGTACTTCATGTCGTGAGCTCTCCCAAATTTATAAAAAAAGTGATCATAGTTGCTCACCCACTGTCCCTCATGGACATCTCAGTGTCTACCTACCCACTTGAGCTCAACACCACAGTGCTCCATCTACCCCTGTGTTGTCAGTTTTGCTCACAGCATCAAGGGCTAGAAAATTCCTGGAGAATTAATGCCAAGAGACTCTAATCATTTCCTACCAGCTTTAAGACCAGATATTATAGTTCCATAGGCAGAAAAACCTCAGCATTGATAAGCTTGGAGACTAACCCAAACTGCTGTAATTTTTTCAGACATCAAAGTTAGTTGTGCATTTGCCAACACTTCCAGGTGGGCTCCAAGGGTCACCCAAACAGGCTTTCCTGCTCAGGTCCTGCAACCCAGCCAGAAGCAGGAGGAGTTGCAGCATGGGACTCATGGCCTGGGCAGGTGGCTGTCAGGCAGTAAAATCTTCCCACCCACAGCAGCTGCAGAGAGAAGTTACATGTCTGTTCCCTCCATTTCTTGAATAGGAATAGGAATGGGGCTGGTTCCAGTGGGGAAGCAGGAAACACCTTTCCCTACTTCCTTGTAGCCCAATGCATGTCAGTCTCCAGTGCAGAAAGTGTCCTGACACGCCATCGAAAGGGGTTGTTCCAAGATAGTAAAGCAAGGAAACTTTACACGGTGTATAAGAAACAACTTTTAGCACAATATGAATGATCCCTTTCTACCTTTGCTTTGCCATGGCACATGGTGCATGAGGCTACAGTCTGTAAAAATGGTGCATTCCACTCCTAATTCACATGGTATTATTGCCCACTCCTGACTGCATGGGCAGTACAGTGCATGGGGGTGTGGAGTGGTCAGGGACAAACTAGACCCATTCTGCACCAAGCAGAGGCTGTGGATATCACAGTTTTCCTATCATTCATTCCATCTGCCCCAAAGATGTGGGCTACCAGATTTGGAGGCTTTGGGTTGGTATTTGCAGTAACTGGATATTTAAAGCTTTGAGAGAGAAAGCAGGGCTGGCTGCAGATTCTCAGCTGACCTCCTCCTGAAATATCAGGGGAGCCTAAACCATTCCTGTATGGGAGGAGAGGCTGCTTCTCTCCTCACATCCCCCACATCTAAAATATTACAACCTCCTGATCCACTCACCTCCAGCCAGAAGACAGACTGAGAAGATGCTCAGCTCAGAAAGGCAATGATCAATGCTCCTGACCTCACCAGAAAGCTGCGCAGATTCCCTGGTCTCAGTCACATAGTGTCATTGGGGTGGGCAGCTGGGAACACAAAGACTGCCCTCATGCATTGCATGTTTTTGTCCCCTCTTAAGCTCTGTTGCAGACAACACAGAAAACTTTCTCAGCAGGGACACACAAAGAATGTGTAACCCAGTCCTGCCTTATGACTCTGGAAAGGATGCTGACCTAATTTCTGGAGGGTTTTGTGGGCAAAACACATGTTCTTGCCTTTTGTATGCCAAAGTAGATGAGAGGAATGGCCAAGGGAAAGGGCACTATCAGAACTGCTACCCAAAAATGTGCACATGGAGGGAGAAGGGAGGGCTGGATTTATGTTCCATATAAAATCTACTAAAACTATTGTCTTCTTCCTCCTTATCTTCTTCATCACTTCTCATGTGTGATTCTCTTTGTACTAATTTTTTCCCCAAGGAAGACAGTCTGGCCTGGCCCACAGCCACACACAGCTCTGCTTATGTTTGGCTCTGTCAGGGCTGTTCTTCCAGATCTCAGCATCCTGCCTCAATATGCCTGCAGCAAATGATAAGGAGAAATAGTCCAGCTCTAATTTATATAACAATGGCATCAATCATTGCCCAAAAGAGCATGAAGCATTAAAAACAGGAAAATCAAAAACCAGAAATGGTGGTGACATAGCAACTCACTCCTCTGTGGAGTGGCTTTTCCTGGGAAGGACTGCTGTAAGCAACCAAGGGACTTGCTATATTCACTCCCACCCTCTTATGCCCCTGCTTTGTCTTGACCATCGGTTGTAGTACCAATGAAGGCTTTCCTCTCTGAACAGTGTCTCTGGCAGAAAGAGCTGTGTTGTAAAAACTTTGCTTCTCTAGTGGGCCAAAAGTGGTCTGGGAGATCTCACTCCTTCACCCAGTGCCATTCTGGTACTGCCTCTGCTGCTGCTTCTTTCCATTCTGAGTCCCTCAGCTTAAACTAAGATTGACTTAGTGAGGCTACAGGAAGTGCTTTCAAGTGCAGGGGTCAACATGACAGAGATTGCAAACTTAGACCTCATTGAGAGATGTGGCAGTGAACAGAGCCATTTATGAAGTGTCTTGGTGAAGGAAATGGCTTGTGAGATTTAGGAAGTATCAGATACAGAATGCTTTGTGAAAATTTGCAAATGCTGAGTAAAAAGTGCAAACAGTAAGAGAAGCTGAAACAGAAAACGTGGAAGCTGCTTCAGACCATGATGGCATCTTATTTTTCATACAAGGCACCTTGGTAGTTTCTCCTTTTTGACTGAGAGAAGATGCTGCCCTGCTGCCCTTCTGGCAAAGGGAAGCAGAGCTTTTACATGGGAGGGAGGGCAGACTGATTGTGGTTGCATACTATGTGACCTGTTGTCATCCACAGTCATGTTCTGCATCTGCACTTGATGAGGGATCTTGAAAACCTGATGATTTGTGTCTGACTTGATAGTCCTTACAACAGAACAGGCCCCAGGGACACCACCAATGCTCACATGAAGTCAGTTGCTCCCCTGCTGCCTGTCCTAACACTGAATGACAGCTACCTTACCCTGGATCCAGAAATCACAGTGGCCCAAGGTTGACTTTGAACAAAACTATGCTGTAGAATACAGTGATCACAGGAGCTGGAGGGCTGTGAAATACTACTGGAGAGGGTAACCACACCTCCAATGGGCATGTAATATTCTTCTGCAGGAATGCTTCTGCTGTTGTCTGAAGGACCCACATAATGTAATCTAAAATCTTCAGGCAGTAGACCCTCTGAGTGGAGAAGAGCCTTACAGGGTTAGAGAGACATTTCCTGTCATTTTAGTGGAAAATCTCTTCACACACTGACATACAGAGGAAAAAAGAAATGTCTTGGTCATGCCATGAGATAATGCTGATTGTTGCTCTGGAGCCTTCCAGTTTTTGATGCACAGATTCCCCCCAACACACCACTTCCAGCAAATAGTGGCATCTCACAGCAAAAGAGCATCCCAAGAGGATCAGCCTCCTCTCTGCAATACTCCTCAAACAGTTTTCATATGGTCATGGTGGAAGCAGAATTCTACAGAAAAAGAAATTTTTAACTAAACCAAATGAAATATCTGTTAAATGGCACGTTTTCCAATTTTTTAAAATTTCTATATAACTTTTTTTTTTATAGTTTCGAGTCAGCAGAGCAACACAAATTACAGTCTACTATCATTATATTGCCTTGTGCCTGCAAAAAGATCAGCATCTACAAGAAAAGAAGAGAAATGCAGCAGCATGTATAGAGGTGTAAAACACAACAGTAATTCTGTAACACAGCATAACACACTGATGAGTGCATATTAAATGTGTGAAGTCTGATTCACCTTTCATGCTTATGTTAAACACGAATTTCTCAGTAAAATTCCAAAATTACCTAGTGCAAGGTTACCAGTTCACAATGTTTTATTTTGAAAAAGGGCATGTTAGTTCTGCTGCATGTAGAATGAAAGCCAGAGTGTGCTGTCCAATAGGTGTTATTTGCTTTAGGATACAGTTGTATTATAATGATTAAACATGAAATCCTTATTCATTTAAATGCTGAATATTACCTTCACCTCTCTATTTATATGTATTTGGGTCTGTGGATGTGCCTCATGTTTATTTAAGATTTAAGAAACCAGGTGTGCACAGGAGAGAGGAAAGAGGATTAAAAGCTGAGCACTGAGAAAGAAGTGCTGGCAAAGTCTGTGTAAAAACAGAGACAGAGAGGGCAAGTGGGTCTGATGCAATGGTTTGGAAAGGGAAGGAAGATCTGAGCAATAATCAGGAATCACTGCAGAGGAATACATGCACTTCTCACTCCTATACCTATTCAGCCTTCAGTTGTTTCTGCCTTGCCAAAGACATTAGTATCAGGTCTGCAGCTGTCCAGGATTAGGTACCTGCACCATGCACTGCCTTCCCCAAGCCCATTTGCACCAAAGCATTACCTGTATATATATACTGTGCCCTTCCTGAGCTCCAGTGAGGCTTTCCAGGAACCCACATTGTCACCATGCTGTTGCTTTACAGTCCTCAAAGATCCCTCTCTTTTTTACCCTACAGAAATGCTCAGTCAGGACGGTGTTGACCACTCTCATATATTCTTCACACAAATAAACCTTACTTTAATCACACAGTGCTAAGCAGCACTGTGACAGATGTACTGACTGATTCTTCACTCAGCTTGGAAACTTGGATATTTGTGCAATGGAGACTTCAGGTGGGATTTCCTCAGTAACATCCTTGTGCCCTAGCTCAGCTACCTAGGGATTTTTCTGTCTTGGCAGCTCAGACAGGACTTGTGCATATAAGTGAATTTCACTTTTAAAGATGATGAGTACTAGGAGAATGAATGCAGCTTGGAAGCCTGTCAGTCCATCTCTGACAAAGAAAACTACCCTCCAGAGAAAGAAACTCTTCAGAAGAGAGTTTCTCCAGAAGAAAGATAAAGCACTTTGGCATACCAGCATAAAATAGAAGTCTTTCAGCTATGTGAATATTGTACTGGAAGATTTTTTTTTTTTTTTTTTTTTTAAGTCAAGCACTGCTTTGAATAACTATGTGTGTTTCCAATATCTGAAAATGTTGGATTACATGATTTTGTGACTCTGCAATCTTCAAAGTCTGTGTGTGGATAACTAAATGAGGAGGGACCTGGGAATTTTGGCTTTTCTCAGCTGAATGGCTCTGAAGTGAAAACCACAAAGAATTCCTGCCTCCACTTTTGGTATCTATAGTGTTTCTTCCCCACCAGATCATGTCACTGGCTCTCACTAGGGGATTCACATGTTGTCTGTTCTGTATGTGGCAAACTAGCTTTAAAATAGGCATTTATGAGTCACCTACCATTCAGCCATGTTCTCCAAAACCTACACTTTGAAGACATTAAGACAAGGGAAGGAAGAAACACTCTTAAAACCCCTGAATCATTTTCCCTGATGTTATCATACTCAAGCAGTCCAAAAATGCTTCACATTCCCAGAGCAGTGCAGCCTGGTTTAAACACAGCAAGCACACGTGACCATGGCTCTATTTTATTTTTCCTCGGGATGACAACTTCAACAAGTACCTTTGAAAACACAAGTCAGATCTCAGGGCAACATGTCTACCTTCCCACTGCTGACTGCCAGGCTGGAAAGTATCACATGTTTTCCTAATGCAGAAGCTGCTAAAAGGTGGTGATATCAGGAGGGGAAAAAAAAAAAAATATATCCCTCACATGCTCACAAACATGTAATTTTGTTCACTGTTTCATGCAATACTTCTGGCTTTCAGCTTGTTTTCACATGGTGACATCTTACAGCACACATTTCCAGTACTTTGAGAAAAAGATTTAAGGAATGAATTGACTGCTGTTAGCTTCCTGAAAGCAAGCCTTAATAGGGAATGTAAAAAGCTCCATGTTTCTAATGAGGCCTGCATAGCTTCAGATGGAACAAAAAAACAATCCTTAGGTATATAACTGTTTCTATACAGGCTCTCGAGGTCCTCATAGCAAGGTTTTTACTCTCGATTGAATTAGGTTAGGATGAGGTGGAACTGCCGTGCCTTAACTCAATATGATGCTGGTTGGGTTGGAGGTGATTCAACAGGGGCAATGAGCTAACATTGCAATACTCATTTTCTAGTTCCTGTTGTTTTCATTGGGAGCCCAAATTTCCAAGCCATATTTATATTTCTATTTATAAGAAAGCTGGATGAAATTTTGACCTGCCTGGAGATACAGGAAGACCAGGGCTCCATTTTTGTCTCACTTTTAAGCAGTTGTTTTCAACAGCTTAGTAGTTTGTATTGATTTTGGAGAAGAATCACAGCCATCTTTGATATCAATCAGAAGTGAAGCCACTGTACACATGGTGGTTTACAGCACTCCTAGCAGGTCACAGCATGAATCCAGCCTTAACCATGGCCTACTTGGGAATATGGTAAAGGTGTCAGCTTCAGCTCCTTGTTCTGTTTCTGACATCCTAATTGTGCTGGGTGGGGCACAGGGTGCAGGCAAAGCTAGAGAGCTCAGGCTCTCAGGTTATTGAGGAAAATGAACATGTCAAGCTAAAGCATCTGCTTGCTTATCCTTGTTCATAACATCAAGCTATGAATAGAGCAGGGACTTACCACAATGTATTATCCATGCTCCTTTTCATCTTCCCTGTCCCCTCAAAACTTTCAAGTACGTACGAGTAAGTTGTAATCAAAACATCCCCTGGCACAATTTTTGCTTCCATACCAGGATGTCACCTGTGTGGCTGAATGAGAAGCTTGGGTCAAAATGCAATATTGCAACAGGAAGAGAACTGTGAGACGGTTGTGGAAAAGTCTGTGAACTTGGTTAACAGATGTCAGTCCAGAAGGCTAAAACCTTGGGATTAAGCTTTTCTCTGTAGCATGAGTGAGATGAGTCTGGCCAGCACCAAGTGGCCTGGACATGAGCAATCAGGGTTAAGTTCTGCCATGGTCAGGCTGATCACCCTATGCTGCAGTAAAATGGGGCAAGGGACTGTTGTAATTCTGCCACTGACAGGTTGGCACAGTTCCTGCTGCTTTAATGGGTATTGCACATGCTCATCTGAGAGCCCAGGAGGGCTAACAAAGCTATCCATCCTTGCCTTGCCCTGTCATTGCTGCTTCTGTTTGCAGGTGTTTCTATTGTCAGATGTCGCAGTGAGAAAGTAGTAAACTAAACACTACCTTATTTTTACTCCCTATAATATCCCACCACTTTGGAAGCCTCCTTTCATCCTGCCCTTTCCTGTCAAGCTATATATATCTGAAAATATAGATAAGAAAAGAGGGAGGGAGGTGTACCAGACATAGCTTCACATGCTTTGGCATTTGCACGTCACCAGTGTACCAGGGGACTGATCAGAAGCAGGAATAGCATATGTCTCACAGGCAGTGTTTATCTGCTTTTGTACATCCCTGGTTCAGATAGCATATTCACTCATTGGATTTTATGTATCACACAAGTGAGATGGAGGATTTGACAAAGCTGAACCCACCTGGGTTTTCTTGTCAATGTGAGATCCCCAGGGCCTTGTTCACAATTTGCTCCCCTTGCTTGTTTAGATGAGTTTTCTGAAAGGTGTTCAGTACCTAGAGAGGTGTTCCTAATGCCAGAGTTGCGTATAGAGCAGTGAAGCATGGGGCAGTTTCCTGAATTCTTGAAGCCCTAAGACATGTATCCTACATGCAGGTCTATACAACTGCACCCATGACAAAGAAGGGCAGATCACAGGGTTGTCATGGTTGGAAAAGACCTGTAAGATCATGTGTAACCATTAACAACAACTAAAAAAAAACCCAAAAAACACCAAACCAACAAATCAAAACCCACAAAAAACCCCAAACACCTCACCATTCCACTAGAGCATGTCCCAGAATGCCTTATCTATGTGTTTTTTGAATACCTCTAGGGTTGGTGACACCACCACTGCCCCGGGAAGCCTATTCCAGCACCTGAGTACTCTTTCAGTAAATAAATTCTTCCTAATATCTAATCTAAACCACCCCTGGTACAACTTCAGGACATTTCCTCTAGTCCTGTCATTATTTACTTGAGAGAAGAGGCCAGCACCCACCTCATTAGAACCTCTCCTTTCAGGTAATTGTAGAGACCGACAAGGTCTCCCCTCAGCTTCCTCTTCTCCAGCCTAAAGAATCCAAATTCCCTCAGCCTCTCCTCACAGGACTTGTTCTCCAGATGATTGTTGGGTTGTCGTGACTGAAGTGCAGGACCCAGCACTTGGCCTTGTTAAACCTCACACGGTTGGCTTCAGTCCATCGATTCAGCCTGTCCAGATTCCTCTACAGAGCCTTTCTACCCTCAAGCAGATTGAGACTCTCACCCAGTTTGGTGCTGTCTGCAAACTTGCTGAGGACCCACTCCATCCCCTCATCATTGATAAAGATATTGAGCAAGACCAGCCCCAAAACTGAGCCCTGGAGGACACCACTGGTGACCAGCTGCCAAC
>JANHGN010014058.1:0-30209 GCA_024605025.1 Megaceryle maxima
GGCTGGCTGGCTGAATAGCCCTTCCAGCAAATATCTGGATAGTTCAAATCCCTCATGAGAACCAAGGTCTGTGATTGCGAGGCTGCTGTTAGCTGCCTGTAGAAGGCCTCATCAACTTCCTGATCCTGATCAGGTGGCCTGTAATAGACCCCCACAACTGTATCATCCATGCTAGACTGTCCCTTAATTCACACCCACAAGCTCTCAACTCGCCCCTCATCTACCCCTGGACAGAACTGAAGACGTTCCACTTGCTCCCTCACATAAAGAGCAACTCCACCACCTCGCCTTGATGACCTGTCTTTCCTGAAAAGGACATAGCCATCCATGACCACATTCCACTCATGTGAGCTGTCCCACCATGTCTCTGCAATTGCCACCAAGTCATAACCCCGTGACCGCACATGGATTTCTAACTCCTCCTGATTATTCCCCATGCTGCATGCATTGGTGTATAAACATTTCAGGGATGGAGTCAAGCATATAGTTTCCAGCCTTGAAGGGGTGTAGACCCTCTTGTTATCTAAAATGTCAACACCCTGATGCTCAAGTGTTGGGCTATTACACCCAGGATTCTCTCTGACAAGGCCAGCTACACCCCCATCCCCCATCATAGCTGGTTTAAAGCCTTGTCAATGAGTCCAGACAACTCATGTACAAGGATTCTTTTCCCTTTTTGGGACAGATGAACTCCATATTTCGGCACTAGACCTAGTGCTGAGAAAACTTCCCCGTGGTCAAAAAACCCAAAGTTCTGTTGGCAGCACCAACCTCTAAGCCATGTGTTAATCACATGAAATTTTTTCCTTCCTTCAATGTCTCTACCTGTCACTGGAGGGATTGAGGAGAACACTACTTGCACTCCCAAGCCCTCAAGTAATGTCCCCAAAGCCCTGAAGTCTTTTTAAACTGTTTTTATACTCCTATACATCTCCTCATCACTCCCAGCCTGAATAACCAGTAGTGGGTAATAGTCTGATGGCCACACCAAACTAGGAAGCCTCCTGCATATGTCCCTAACCTGTGCCCCAGGCAAGCAGCAGACCTCCCTGTGGGATGGATCTGGCCTGCAAATTGGACCCTCAGTTCCCCTGAGAAGGGAATCCCCTACTACTACCATCTTTCTTTTTTTCCTGCTTACATTAGTCTTAAGTTGTGGGACTGGCTGACAAGTCTTGAGTGGCTGTGTGCATGGGTATTCATCTATATCATTATTCATCAGGTCCTCTGTTACAAGGGCATCGTACCTGTTGTGTGTGCAATTCCAACTGGAAATGAACTGAAAAATGGCCCCGAACTCCAGAATTATGTGTCCAAGGGCAGAGCATTCCTGTGCACGACTACCTTTTAAAGAAACATCCAGCTCCTGAGATCTGTTGTGCAGAGCTCTTTTTGTCAGGGGTTCAGCATACTGCACAAGTGCCTCATGGGTTAAGTCCCCCTGGCACAGGAACTTGGTATTTATGGATTCTCTCCCAGATTAAGTGCATGGCAGCCTTTCAGCTGCCTGGACCTTTCACTCTGCAGGTTTTTCTGCACTGGCAGGAGAACCACTTGCAGGTTCTGTGGGAATGTTATGCTCACAATCTAAAGTTTAGAAGCCCCTAAAATTAGACTGCAATTAAAAGGGTTTTCAGGATGGCAACTTTAGATTTAGGACCCTGAACTCGACCTACAATATGATTTCTTAATTGTGTCCAGATCCTTAATACCTCTGCAAACTCAGCCCTTAGCTATAAAGATCCAATTACCCGAGACTGGAAAAAAATCTTTTACACTGAAGCAACGTATACTATAAAGCACACACTCCACCGGTTTGACTCAGTAGCACCTAAGTAGGTGCTTAAAGTTATAAGTGGGCATGTGATTTTCTAAACAAGCTACATCTTAGGCTGCTTGAATACTTGGCTGCATGCAATCCTGGACACTGTCTCTCTCTCAGCCTCTTTCCCCTGGAAAATGTGCTGCTGTATCAAAGCTCTAATTAGACTATGTTGCCCAGGGCAGTCATGAGGTCAGCATCTAGCTCCAAGCACAGAATATCAATCTATCCAAGCTGCTGTGTCTCCGGTCATGCCAAATCCTACTTATTTTTTTCCTTTTACTTCCTGCAACAGAAGGTGGAAGATGAAACATAAGAGATGGGAGAGAAATTGAAAATTGCTAATCTCTAATTTCAGTTTGATAATTTGCTTTGGTCTTTGGGGTATTAAAATTATAACACTTTCAGTCTGTATTAAAAAAGGCATCAGCTCTTTGATTGACAACTTTCGTAATAACTTTTTTCTTTTCACAAGGCATTATATTCAGTTAATCTTTAAATGAAGTCAATTACTGCTTCTATCTTTAAGATCAAATGCTCTCTTAATCATACAGGAGAGAAAAAGGCACCATTTATATGTACTTTCCATCCAGGTTTAGTAACCAACAATACAAACCAGAAAGGAACAATGTCATGCCTAATCAGCCAAGACAAGGTGATCAAAATCTTTGGGCTACCTTTCTTCATATATGAAGCCCCCTGCTTCCAAGGGGTTTCTTTGGCAAAAGACTTCTGAAGTGGCACAGACCAATCAATTATGTTGGTATCACAAAGGTTCCCTTTTTCATTTCGAGTGACACAGTCAGGCTGCACAACCAGACCTCTGTCTGAACTGGTTTTCATTGCTGTTGTAACAACTGAGACCTATGACGCCTGCAGCTAAGCAAGAGATTGCTGACACGCGGAGTGCTCTACACACTTTTTGTCTACTTTCAATACATGACAGGGCTTTGTACAACCACTTTCACTAGGCTGCTTGAAGGATTATCCTACAGATTATTTTTTCTTTTAAGAAAGGGCCACTTTAATGAAATTAAGCCACTTCGCAAGTAAATTAATTTCACTTTTTTGATAGGAAATTACCAAAGCATTTTGCTCTGATAAACTCAAAATGTCTTGTCGGGACTTTGATATCAGAGCAAGCCAAGCACACAGAAAGAATGGAATCTAATTGTTTTGTTTTGTTTAGTTAAAAAAAAAAAAAAAAAACCAACTATACAAAACCTAAATATTTTCACTACACTGAAATACCTCAATAGTGTCAAAACTCAGTAGGTTACAAATATGTTGACTTTTTTTAAAACAAAAGGTTGATTGAACAGAATTCCAGCTTTTCATCCCAATTCTGGCCAAAATAAAATCCTGCTATCCCCCAGAAAACTGCTTGACCTGTGTAAGGCACTTGACAGGACTCTAAGCATCACCAGTCTGTGAGGGCATCAAACCACAACTTCTCAATCCCTAAAGGAGGACTCCAACCATTTCTCATTTACAGGCTGAGTCCAAGAAGCAACCATGCTAACACACCTTTCCAAGGCAGCTGGAGGCAATTTTTTTTTTTTTTTTTTTTTTTTAAATCTGCTTTCAAGCAGCTCTCAGGCACAGGGAGAGTTTCTCCTGAGATCTTCCATTGAATGCATTCCTTCTCTGGGATTGGTTTCCTTGGTGCAAGTGGGAGAACAACCAAACCAAATATCCTACCGCAAGAGCTGTGCAAGAGGATTCTCACCAGGGCAAAGCAAAACCTTGGTTTGTAGCCACCAGTTTTTTCCACACTCTAAAGCTTCTAAGTTCCCTCCAAAGATGGATTGAGGTCACCACTCTTCCCCAAGGCAACATGTGGAGCAGAGCTCAGCAGCCAGCATCCCTCTTGACCCCCAGTGTTTGCAGCTCTAGGTGAAGACACAGGGATCTGCAGCCATATCAATTTGCAATCACTCTTCAGTACAGCCCCTCTCCACAGCCCTTTGTTTGACTTTCCAGTAATGGTATCTGATTTGGAACAGGCAGGGCAGCACCTAGGATTAGGGGGGGGCATATTAGCTGTTCCCTTCCCTGCTGCTTCAGTGGGGTCTGGAGCAGGTGCCTCATACCGCGTTCCCGCAGGCTTTCGCCTGGCCGCCAGCCAGTCTGAAGACAGCTTGGAGCAGCTGTCCAGTCTGATAGGAGGGCCTGGACATCTGAGTGTTAAGCCACATGTCACTAGAAAGGGCAAACGCCACCATTGCCTTCACTCTAATCTGGGATAATACCCTCTTAGAAACCTGATCACGCTTGTATACCCCTGGCGTCAATATCCTGATGAACCCAGGTGGGGAAGGCTACTTTTTTTCCTGTCTTTGTTAAAACATGATGGAGTATGGTATATTTTCTTTTCTTCTTCTTAGCCGCCAGGCTGGTAAGAAAACAGGTGACAAAAGTCCATGAACATTCCAGTGTGTTCTGTTTGCCCACCATCTCACTTGGAGAAGCTTGAAAGCAACTGAGCACCTGGTGTGGCCACTTGTGCATGCAAGTGCCATTTTCTGAACAGAAACATGGACATGAGAGAAGAATCTTAACCTTTTAGAGCACGTTTCTTAGTTCACTTGCACGAGGCCCATTTCTAGCCTTCCCACTCCTTCTCTGAGTGCCCGTTCCAGCCTAAATATCGAGTGATTTTTTTCCCCAAATATCCATTCTGACATTTGGAAGAATAATTTTTTGTCAATACCCCTTGTCACATCATCTCCCATGCCCAAGTGAAGAGCAACTTGACTCTGACATCCTTAATATCAACCCTGAAGTAGTTGTAGACTGCTACTAGATTGCACTTCACCAGCTGGAGTAGATCACTGGCATATAAACATAAACCAGTAATACATCGTGATTGACATCTGAGTCCAGGTTTCCCAGTTGTTCACAACACCTACAAACCAGTGAGCACCAGCATTTCCCTCTGGCATATAGAAACAGGCTTTCTTGACGTGAGAGTTACAGTAATGATCTGCATGTCACTACTGCAAGTAGGATATGAATGGGTTTGGGTCCTAATGTTCAGTGTCCCTTTATGTACCTCTGAAATAACTGCCCTGCTTTGGACACTAGAAGCAGACACCTGTTCTACACCAAAGCTGGCCTGGGGTCCCAGGAAACTGGATCTTGGGCCAGGGGCTGCAACAGGCTGCCCCTGATGCTGGCTCTTGTGGATACAAGCTTTTAATCTTCCTTAGTCAGGGAAGGTGATACCCAATATCTCTGCAAAAGAAACAACTAGAACACCACACAAGGGTTGATCATGTGTCATCCTCCTCCTCCAGATCACCTTCCTAGTGACCTGATCCATCTATGCCTTCCTCCTTTTTACATGCCAATCTGCCCTCCCCCTTGCTTTCTTCCCATCTCAGAAATTATTTGTCAACCGGCCCTCTGCAAAGCAACTTTCTCACATCAAGCTGCTTTGCTGCATTCATCACATTTTGGGGGAGCAAGGGAGTGCTGTATGGTGTAGCAGCCCGAAAGATGTCAGGAAAAAAAAAAATCAGGACACCATAAAGTTACCAACATCAACAAAGTGAAGAGATAAAAACCAGCAGCAATTTCCAGCCTCCTCTCATGGTGTTCATTATCTATTCACCGCACAGAAATTTTCACAAACTTTCTTTTAAATGGACCTGTTTAAATGTATAAAATGTGTAGCAGATTAGGTGATTCTTAAGTAAGTCCCATTGGGAGCCCGGTTAAAGTGGAAACAGCTCTTTAGAGGAACATCCTGAAATTTGTTTTGACTTATCTCCTGAGTTGTCTAGAGATTTAAATCGTCACTCTTAGATGTGGTCTCCTAACTGTTTCTGCAGCTTAAAATAGCGTAGGAAATGGTTTTCTAAAGGCTGTTAAATAACAGAAATGCTGACAAAAAAAATGCTAATTTTTCTATTCCTCTCCAAATGGGGAAAAATGTCATTGACCTGTTCAAGCTCAAAGGAAATTTTCTCAAGTTTAAAGGACTTGTTGTTTGAGCCGATTGCATTACTCAAATTGTCTCCTGTGGGAGACCCAATTCCTTATTGTCTTTTATGAGAGCTGTTCCTTTTTCAGTACATGCTCTCACCGCCTTTGAAACTGCAATAGAATAATTACAACCATCCAAAAAATGTTCTATTTTCCAGAAAACTGGGCTTCTGCGCAGCAATAAATACTAAGTAAGAAAATGTAGATCTGTTTTGTTTGGTTTGGTTTGCCTTTTTTTTTTTTTTTTTTTTTGTGTGTGTGTGTGTGTGTTTGTTGTTTGTTTGTTTGGTTTGGTTTGGTTTTGTTTTGTTTTCAGAAGTACTTTCTTTAAATGCTCCCAACTAGAAATAAGGCTCTATTTTCGTCCTAAATCCCAAATATTTCTCTTTTGAAATGCAGTGACACTGGTTCACAAAAGGAAACATTCAGACATCTCCTATATCTGGGGCTAATTCTGTGGTCATGTCATGCTTTAAAATACATTTTGGTGATGATGCCTTCCCTCACCCAAAGACTGTGATATAACATTGGAGATGTAGTTCAAACTCTACATTGTCTATAAATGAGAAGTAGCATGAAGCAATTGGAATGCACTTCCCATAAAGTAGCATGGGAGCCCAAGGTGTTTTCAGGGGTGGTGGAGGTAATCTATTCTTCATGCTGTCTGGTGGGTGCAGGGGCAGTGTGCACATCTCTGTGGTTTATTGCCCTCGAGGTGCTCCCCACAGACATGAAATTGGTAGAAGTAAAGAGCAATGCTGTGAATTTAGACCCTGCGAAATACCTCAATGAGGAATGTCTTGTAGCAGACCACCTACACAGGTCAAAGCTTTAAATTAATCTTATTGTCAGAGGCACAATGCTGCCTGGAGACCTCCTAGCAAGCTGGAAGAGAGGCTTCAAGACTACATCTTCTCCCCTTCAGCTGAACTCAAAATCTCTCTAGGCCCAAATCTCTCCTTTCCTTCTCTCACACTGGTTGACTTGGACTGACTCTTAATGGTCTAGAGGCCCAAATCCCAGCTGTGCCCAAACCATCACCTCCTTCACAGTTCAGTTTGTGCTATGGACACAGACCTCACCACCCATGGACGAAACACTGTCAAGTACCCTCTTAAGCCTCTGTGTGGCCTTTATGATCAGTTTCCTGTATACAAATAATTTAGAGAAGACTTTGGCTCTCTTCCTGCACCATTGCGCAGGGCAGATCACAGGTGTACACTCTTTCCATCATATTAAGCAGCTGTGTGCCTTCCTGCCAAAACAATAGCACAATGGACAGTCATGCATCACATTCAGGACCCTCAGTCCCTTGTACTCAGAATCACACTGTCCCCATCACACCAGTTGCCATCTCCCACAGACCACTTATAACAGCCACCTCTTCAGGCAAAGACCACATCTGCCCAAGGGTGGGCACAGGGCCCTCCCAAAGCCGCTGGTGTCAGACTAAAAGTTGTGGCAAGGATATATCACATGAAGAAGGGTCTTCAAACATCTCAGTGATTCAGAGGCTGTTACCTGTTTTCAAACAGGGCTGCAGCACATAAGATGATTTTCAACTGACACAACTTCAGTATCAAAAGCTACATCTATATTGACAAATAATTTGGTATAATGGGACAGACTGGAGAGTCTCTACACCTGGTACTGACACTGAACCATCTCTTCTGCATCTTGGCAGGGGGGGAGGGGTTGATTTTGTACAAGGTTTAGTCTAGTCCCACAGAATAAACATCCTGACCATGCTTGTAGTTCAGAGCTGTTGGAAAAATCAATCTTTGATTTCAACCATTACATCTCGGACGGAGGGGACAGAGAGCATCTGGAGCACACCTGGAGACAAACTGGGGATTGCCTTCAAAATGACAATTTTCTGAACCAAAATACTCATTTGTCCACAGTCAAAGAACTAGACATCGAACACAAAGCAGTTTCCAAGGCCCCATTTATAGGTGCTGGAGAAAGAAGACTTTCAGAGGGTGACATTAAGAAAGCTTCCTTTTTAAAAGAGTACTTCAGTGCTTCACTAAAGCTGCCTGGAATTTTTTTTCAAGATTTGATTAGAAAATGCCAATTAATCTGTTTCACCAAAAACAACCTTTCCTGGGAAAGCATCTGTTTTGATGTTGAGGTTTTTGTTGGTTGATTTTTTTTTTTTTTTTAATTTTAAAAAAGAGACAGAAGATACAAACAAAAAAAGAATCCAGTTTTCTGGTTTAAACTAACTTTGAAATTTAAGCTATTTGGAGTAAAATAAATCTTTCAAAAATAAGAAACACTCAAAACCAAAATGAAACATGACCTTTCTGGGGATTTGCCTCTTCAGAAGGAAAAGTGTACTTTGAGCTGTCATCTCTACTGTGGGGGAAAAAAAACCCCAACTCTATTTTTCTTTTCCTTTTTTTTTTTTTTTAAACTATGCTTAGTAAAATAGTAACAATTCATGGACTCTATTTGATGGCTCTCTGGCATCCCCAAGCACCTTTAGGGGGAATATTGGCTCTGACTGAACCAGCTGCAGCTCAGACTGTGTGCAATGAGCACCCAACAGACTCTTATTTGAGATGTTCCTGGGGGACACCTGTCCTCATCTTGTAACGTGGTGCCTTTGCAGACCCCGACTCCCAAAGCTCCCAGCAACATCCCAGAGCACCTCTGCTCGAGTTCAGATGTTCAAAACAAGCAAACAGATAAATAAACATGGAACAGCCCTACCTCATGCCACTGCCTCCCCTTCCCTCAGCCATCCTCACACCCTCCATATGCTGCTCTGCAGAGATAAGCCCCTGGCATTTTCCCTCCCAGCCTCCAATCAACCATTATCATAAGAAAGTGCAAAGCATCTATCAGCCATGCAGCCTAGTGATTTATGTTCAAAGTTAGGATTATCTATTCTGCTCAAATCCCTTCAAACAGGAGACCGGATAAAAGAGAATCTCGCTCTGCAGATAAAATTGGAATATAGGTTCATGCAACAGTATGACAGGCAGGTTTTTATCTCAGAATGGTTCCAACCACCTCATTTTGTCAGGAATTGTTCGTTATCCGCAGCTGGGGACTCGCGGCATGACCTTAATGACATTCTTGCATCTTTTCCCAGCTGTACAGTGCATGGGGCATGGTTTGCAGAGCTCCTTACCGGGGAAGGGGTAATAACCATCAACAATGGAGGAGCTAAAGCATGAAACCAAACCTCCTGCAGCAGGGTGCCAGGGAGAGGAGCTCCCACTGGACCATCCCTGCTCCCCAGATGCACAGCAATATGCACTTCTGCCCCTTAGAATGACCAGTTGGTCTCATCATGACACCACCTCTGCCCTAATGTCCACAATTTTGCCCTATTCACTAAGGGTTGGGGGGGGAGGCGAGGGGAAGGTGGAATAAACAAACAAACAAAAAATCTGTTGAGGCCAAGCACAAAAAATACCAACCCAAGTTGGTCAATTTATCAAGAAATATAAGTTTCCAGTGTTCCAGTGTCAAGTCTTTTTGACTACATCTTTTCCAGCATACCAAGATGCAGGACTAAGTAATTTATTACCTCCAGCTGACAAATAACTTCTCTATCCTGTAACCATTACACTTCATCTCTCTTTATTCTGCTTAATTAGACACTATTATTGCTGGCACAGTAATGAGACTTGTGCAAGGAGGATCACAACAGGCTAAGGTAGAATGCTTTCTTAATATAGTAGAAACCTTTCTGACAAGATAGCCATTCATTACTACTGTGAAGAGAGGCACAAAGGCACTTTGTTGGGCTTTTAATTGATTGCTACTTTTTCTGCTTCATTTGGACTACCTAGTTTTATTCACAGGCAATGCTGGGTGGTTTGAAAAGTAGCAGAGAGGGAGGAGCAGATGACCATTCTGAGTGGAAAGGAGGGATAGGAGGGGAGCTCAGCTCACTGAAAGCATCCTTTGGGGTGACTGCTGAGATATGGGGGGCTCCTGCAGCCTGCACAACAATGTGGCTGGTTTACCACCACCCACTGAGACAGGAGTGGGCGGAAGAGATGGGTTAATGCTGGGACACTTGACCAGCTCAGATGGTTTTCAAGGCACATGAGATTACATTTTTCCCTCCTCCAGACATGGCTCAGACATTGAAGAACCATGATTCTGTTCACAACATTTACACAATCCGAGTGTTTACACGTGGGGGTTTTGATACTTTTGAGAATGTCCCAGTTAACCCCCTCCTGCCTTGTTTTCCCTTCTGGAAAACAAACTCAAGCAAGGATACATTCTTCTGACAATTGAGGGGAACTCAGACTCTGTAGGGGTATGAAGGTGCCATGACCAAAATGCATTCTGGCAGCCAATGTATCTTTTTGTGGAAGACTGGAGGCCCATTAGGACAGGGGACAGAGGAAATGTCAGACTGGTGCTAGACTGTTTTCAGCAAAGAAGGGAGGCTGGTTGTTGTGATCCTGGACTGGACAGATGTACAAGGACACTGGGAAAACTTTCAAAAGGTATTCAGGAAAAAGGTAGGGTGATGATCAACCAAAGATGAGGCCCCCCCTGGAGCAGGGGAATGGACCAGCTGGATCCCTCTGGCCCCACAGACCACTGTGGAGCTAGAGGACTTGAATTACCAGGAGATCAGGCAGGAAATTCCTGTTTGGCAAAGTCAGGACAGCATGCAGGGACTGGAGACCCTCTGTCAAAGCCACTGTCTGCAGATTTAGCTCAGATCTATCACAAACCTCTCAGCTAGCACATAGCTCCTCACACAGAGGGCTGAGGTTCTTTCTGTTGTTACATAACAAGTAGAAAAATCCCAGGATTGTTTCTCACTTACTCCAGGATAAGAAGCCCATTGGGATGAAAGAAAGGCCCACAAAGACCTTTCCTTACCTTTCCTCATTTATTCAGAGGCTTCATCTAAAGATTCACAAATGGCAGGAGATTAATCGTACCAGCTGCCATCTCTGTTCTGTATAACCACAGACTTAGGACCTTTCATCTCTTTTTCTTTGGCACCTGACACAGCTTTGGGAGATTTATAGACTGCTAAGCCCTGAGCATCTTGAGGTTTTGCTCTCCCTGACCCTCTCTCACTGGCCTGCCCTTCATCTTGGGTCTGATTACTACCTTAGATAGCTTTTTGACCATTTTATCTGAGAACCACCCATTTTCTATCCCAAACTCCCATAAGCTGTGTCCAGACGCTGCTCATTCTGCTCCTGGCCTCTCTATCAGGACACTACCCCTGGCTCCCCTTGGTTCCAGAGCAAGCTCTCCAGCCCTGGGAACATAGACAGGAATTAGTGCATAGACCCCAGAGCTGGGGAGCACCCTCTGCCCCACAATTTAGATACACAGACTATGTCAGAGAAGAGTTGAATACATAATTCAAGCACCAGAGCTCCCTGTGGTCAACTGGCCACTCTTGGACATTCAGAAACTAAAGAAAGATGAGATGACCCAGACCACTTGATGGATGAAGCCATATCTGAGGTGGCACACTGGGTCTAAGCCAGAGTAGTGCCCCTGTGATTCTTTTGCATTCCCTAACAGCAGCTGCTGCACCACATCCTTGGGTCTCTAGAAGAACACAGTTGTCCAAAAGGTCTCTCCTATCCTAGGAAATTCCTGCTGAGCAGTTATGTTCCCTTTAGGACTTCCTGTCCATTCATTCAGCGCTGGTACTCTATCTCTGCTTCTCCAAGGAGGTTGGGGACATGCACAGCACCAACTGCACAAGCTGTACAGCCTTTCAGGGGAAGAATGTGACCATTTAGCACCAGTCTCTGGCCCTGGACATCATGGGACCAACCTGCCTGCTACACACCTGGGAATGCATGAGGACAGCAGAAGAAATGTCTGCTGCCAGGATGGCAGACTTTGGTGCAGGTACAGCAAATCCCGGCCATCCTTGCTCTCAGAAATCATTGTTTCCCAAGGCTGAGGTGGAGACAAGTTTTCTTTGCTCTTGTGTCAGTCAAACAACTCACATGAAGTCTGGTTTCAGGGCATTAGAAAAAGAGAAAGGACAGTTCCTAGGCTTGGGGCTTTTCCCTGGTGCAAAGCACCCTTGATCCCATGTGCTGTCACAGAGAGGAAAGCATCAGAGAAAGGAATCATCTCACTTAATACAGGGCTTTATTCTGTTGTTAACCTGAGCTGCAGTGCTTTCTCCAGACCCCATCTATGAACCTCTCAGGTAAAAAACCATTGCCCTGAAGCTGCCCTAAGAAGAACCAGGAGCTCTGCTGCTGAGGTGCTACACACTGCAGCTTGCAAAGACAGTGAAGACCCCCTCAACGAAGTTATGGTACCAGCCCTGGAGAGCTGTTTTTGACCCAGTGTGGGCACCTCCCCTCAAGCTGCAGCCACCCCAGTGGAGAAACACCCTCAAGGGCATTAGACAAAACATCAAACTTCCAGCTTTCTGCTGCTACTCCTGCTCTTTTCTCTGACATCCCCCACCAGCACCATGCAAGAATACATCCCAGAGCTGCAGCAGAGCAGAACAGGGGACTAACAGGAGTAGGTTGCCAGCACAGCTTCAGCACCAAAGTTCCTCCATGGTATTTTGGGTTGAAGCTAACAGGTCTGTTACCACACTGTGGTGCAGACAAATGGTGAACCTGTTTGATATAGATGTCTGATGTGAAAGCTTGCTAATGAAGAGTTTTATATATTAAGCCTTCACAAAATAAATGGGAATTGTATTAAGAGCCCGACCTAAAACCATAAGAGACAGAGGGGAAAAAAAATAAAAATCCGAGGAAAAAAATCATGACTAATATTTCTCACCCTAATTAATAGTGCTGGCAGTATCAAATGAGCCATGGAAGTGAAGACCAGAGCTGTAAACTGGGATTCCTGTAGTAAATCTGATTTTCCAGTTTACACTATTTTTTCATCTCTATCTAATCCATCACCATCTCACCAGATCATAACTGTCTCAGTAGCCTCTAATAGCTTCCCACTCTTCCAGCAATTACAGCTATCATGTATCATTTCATTAGCATTCATTAGCACCTATTCAGACCTCCCTTGGAGCAACACATCCACATTGAAACTAGTGTCATTACCCTGCTGCAACCAGGAGCAGCCACCATGCTTCTAGAGGGAACATTCAAGCCAGGCTTGCCCAGTGCTGCTGCAAACCTCTTCCTAACACACCTAATCAATACCTTGATTACAGTCATTTAGGTGCTGGGGTTTTTTTGTGGTTTGTTGGTTGTTTTTTTGTTTGTTTGTTTGTTTTTGGTTTTGTTTTACTGGGACATCACAGAAAGCAAAGACAAAAGGATTGGTCCCAAAACAGGATCAAATCAAAACCACTCAAAATCAGCAAACCACTCAAAAAAGATTGATCTGACCTCCTAAAAAGCTCCAGCTGTGCAGAATCTTCTGGCCTCTCCCCTCCCCAGCCCCCTCAATCTATCCCACTGACAAAACCTCAAAATATGACATAATTTTTCCATAGTGGTTTAAACACCCTGGGACAAATTATGCTGTATCACCTCCTTCACAGGTGCCCACTGCTTCTCTACAAATCGCCCCAGGGATCAGCAGGGCCAGCTGGGATGGAAGAATTCTCCCTGTCTCACAGCCCCCAGCTGCACTGTCAATCCCAATATCTCCAGTATTTCCCAATTGGAGTTTATTGCAGCAGGGTTTTGCATGGCCATCTGCTTGTGGCATGGAGCCCAGAGCCACCCACCCTGCAGAAGCAGGTCCCAAGGTTTGCCAACAAATGGTTTCCAAATGACTAGTGTATCTGCTGTGTCTTTGTACTATTGTGGCACCACAAAATGGCCTTTAGAGAGGATTATGCTGTACTTCCATGAAGTTGCCTTGCACTATGTGAATGATGTAGATTGATCTAAGGCTGAAACCCAGATCAACCAAAAGACTTTGATCTCAGGGGCTAAAGTAGGATACCACCCCCAGCAGCTTAAATAACTGCCCTTGGAAACCCCCACTGGGCAATAAGGAAAACTCTCACATTTCTGACCACATCGTTCCAACCTCTCCCATGCTGCTTCTCCACTACGTGTTCATGATCAGTCCAGCTCACATCCTTGAACACGCAGCTGTGCTCAGCTCTCTGGACGAGATGTCTCTATGCTGCCTCTGTTTGGCGGGTGCATGCCCTGCCAGTGAGTCGAGGGGTTTAGCTGCTGAGTCTTGGTCCTGACAGCCTGCCTTGCATCAGAAACAACACACACAGGAAGGCAGAAGACCAAACCCTCTAGGCTCTTGTTCTTTCGCATGAAGCAGGGCTTTTTAGCTATGCCAAGAGGCTGAATGAATTGTTTTTGCAAAGCTCTCTGGTGTCCTGGGATGCAAAGTGTTCCAGTGGGACAAAGCATTGCTGCTGGTAGAAAGGCAAACATCAAAGTGTTTCTCTGCAATGGGCTGAAGTGCTGATTTGAAAATATTTCCAAAACATATTTTACATCTGGAGAAATCCAGTATTCTAGAAATAAGTGGAAGAACATTCCTTGTGAAAAGCAACATTTTCAAATGGGCAAGCAAAACAGGTAAAAGTTCTTTGGAGACATAAGACTGAAAAAATCTCCTTGATCTTAACTCTACAAAAGTCATTTTCAGTAATGGAAAGAAAGGAAACAAAACCCATTTCCCTTCTGGAACATCAAACAGAATTTTACTGTTGCAGTACTCCCCATATTCCATCCTCATCAATCCAATAACTTTTCCTACAGTGCTTTTTTGTACCTCAGCTCTTTATTGGATTTTTTCCCCCCAGTAAAAAACTACTTATAAATCCCCAAACCTTTATGTTTGCCCTCATAGGGGCAGAACATATCCTTGGCTGCAAGGAGCCCTGAGGCCTTTTACGGGTTCTTTGGTCAGAGTTCCTGAAACATTTTGACCATGTTATAGCTCATCCACATCTTCCCTTTTATTGTACAGTCCCCAGTATATTTAGAAGCAGTTAATCATACATCTGAAGTGAGAAAGAAGCATTTTACATTTATTGCCACTCTCAGGTGCTGTATCATTTTTATCCCTTTGGCTATTATCTGATGCATTTGATCTTTCTGTTCAATACCTGCTTCCCCCATTAACTTCTTAACTTCCATAGACTACTGTGCTTAACATAATAGGGAAGAGCTTTGATAAAAGCATACATCAGTCAAATTCCCTCACTTCAAGCCTTCACTTGAAAGGGACACAGCAAAGGTGTTTGCCATAACACTTAAAGTACATTCCCCACCCCATCAATCTGTGTTTGCAATAAACCTTTGAAAGCTACCATGCGAGATCACTTTCCTTAGCAAAAACTTTTCCACCAACTTGCACGTGACTTTGTGAAAAGAAGGCAGCCAGACCATTGTTAAAGCAGGAAACAGCAAGGCAAATGATCTGCTTTCTATTTCCAGCTCTACCACACAACGCGCTGAAGCAGTCCTTTCAGATCTCTGTGACTCAATTTCCCCATCCTTAACTGATCGCTATCATATATCCCTGCAGAATTGTCAGGAGGCTGGGTTAATTAATAGTTTTAGGACATTCTGAGACCCTTGAAAAGCATTGAAAAAAAATAATCCGTCTTCTTGTGGCTAATGCAATATGACTACACAGTTTCTTCCAAATGTGTTGGTATTTATTTAATTAGAAGGAATAAGACAGGGGGAAACCACTGGGGGATAGTTGCTGTTACTAAGAAATTCCATATGCTGGAGCCACCAGACGAGAGCCCACACGCCATACGTTTCTAGCTAAGTTTGCCCTCAAGAGCTGGGTGCCCTCAGGGTGCCCCTTTCCCAGCCAGGCAGCCCTGTCCTCAACAGCATCCATTCATGGTGGGGCATCCCAGCAGCACCAGCACCCTCCCTCCACTCCATTTTCAAACACCCAGAACTTGGTCCTGCAACCACAGATGGGAACAGAGGGTAGAAACAGCATCCCAAGAGCATCAGGAATGAGACCATGGGTCAAAAGACACAACTTACCACCACTACCCACCTCCACAACCATACTACCTGCCCACTGGAACCCCCCAGGTTACCCAGGCCCCTGCACTGGTATTTAAGCCATGTGGAAAGATGGGCAGGCTCATTAAGGACTTGCTAAAGAAGATGATTCTTCAGGCTTTGGCATTTATTTACATTTTAAGGTCTAGCCGCCTCATTCTGTCCCCCTTGTCAGGTGTAATGCACCAACCCTGCATCGTTGCTCTTGGCCTGTTCCCTACTCACCTATCCAGGGCAGGGCATTTGGACCAAAATTACCTCTATCTGGAGAAAGAAACCAACGTGAAGAGCATGAAACATCTCAGCTCCTTCCCTGAGGAACAGGTCATAGGACTAGACTTCCCAATATCCTCCTGTCCAACATATCTCCCTCTTCCCTGCACCATGCACCATTCACCCTGCTGACATTCCCAGTGACAGACCAAGTTTCTCCATCCTGTTCAGAGCAGAAACCACCATCTCCCAGTCACAGAAAAATCTGAGAGAATGATCACTGAGGTCATGGAATCCTTTTCAGCTGAGCAGTGCATAAGTTGCCCCCCCTCCCCCAGTGCTGTTACAGATGCAGACTTCAATCCATACACCCTTCTCATCTCCATCTCCCTTGCTCAGAGCCCACTGGTTGCATGCTTATTATTTCCCTTCAAAACACTATTAATTTTGTTTTAGAAAGGGGAAATCAAGGCATAAAGCACCTTTATCTAATCCAGAAGTCTCCTGCATCCCAAAAGAATCATGTTCCCATTATTGCTCATATAACTTCTGATATTTTCTTAGGAGTTTGCTTTTGGCCCTCTTTCCCTCTTTTTTTACTTTTCCTTTTTAAGACAGCCCTCTAATATCTTCCTGGCTGCTTGAAGTTTATGGAGACCTCTCAGTTCTGTAAAAGCTCTGAAGAGTGGGCTGGGAACTGCTTGTTGTGTGTTGTCAGAAAATGCAAGGAAATGCAAGACATTTATCCAATCTGGCCATAATGTTCCACCTTGAAGAAAATACCATTTTCCCAGTAAAACTGTGGTCTCAACTCCTACTGCTGCCAGGTGATATGAAGAAGAGGTTGTGTTAAACTGTTGATGTGTGTTAAGGGCAGGGAAGTTTGAGACTGGTGCTGGTTAAGATTCATCAGGAAGCAACAACAACCAAAAAAATCACAGGATGGAGATAAATCTGCCCATCACACAATTTAACAGCAGAATTTATTAAGACTTAACACCCCTGGGTTACACTCAAACTCTGTAGCTGTTTCACTATGCAAAGAGGGTTGTTATTTTCTTTCTGACATCCTGTAAACTGGACTATAACTAATAAATTCTTGTGTCATAGAAGCACTCCATATCTAATCTGGGAACGGCTTCCCCCTTCCCCTAGTGACTCTGCATCATATTGGCCCATTGAACTTCATCTGGTGATGGGGGCAGGCAGCATGAGCAACCTGTCTTGACAATTAAATATTTTCCAGCATACCTATCTTTCAGGGAATAATATCACTTGAAAACAGGCTTCTTTTTACCTAATTTGGGCACTTCTGCAGAGCAAAGATACCAGTAGAACTAGGGTTCCCCAGAGGGGACACATACAGTCCTTTCTACTGAAACCCCAGAGAAGTTGTTCTATTAACAAGTGACATAAGTCCATGACCTCTTACAGTTTTGCTCCTTTCTCTTTCCACAGAGAAGATGATGCCAAGATCCCCCTTTGGAGGATGGTACAAAAATCACTGAACCAGAAGCACATGTGGCTGTTCAAGGGACCCACAGACTGCCAAGGGGATGACGAAGGTGTATTTGTCATGTGTAAGATCCCAGATTTCACAAGGTATTTCTTGCTCTTTGTAGGAAACATTCACGAACAAGCCAATACCCATACTCCAAGAGATACTTTCTCTGTGCTGTATGAAGAACACAGGCAGGGTCACAGATTATATTTTTGTTTTTTTCAGGGTGGTTTGTAGCAAGGTACACTGTGTGAACAAGGCAAACATCAAGGAAGGGGTGGGGAAACACAAGGGTTGTAAGCACAGAAGCAGAGGCTCTGACCAAAATTTCTCTTCAAAAGTTCAGTCTGAAGACCAACCACCCTATAGAGCAACATCTTGGAAAGAAGAAACTGCTCATATTCAGAAGTGTCATTACTTTTTTTTTTTTTTTTTTTAATAAAATAGGCTAAATATTTTTCATTACAAAAATGTAATTTTCCATTTTTCAGTGTCATAACCTTCTGTGAAGGTGAGAAGAGTGATTTATTGACCCATTTTAAGCTCTGTAGCCCAGCCACAGCCAACCATTGAGTTCTTCCAGTGCTATGGCAGACAAAAACCTCAAAGGGACCCAAGCAGAGCACTTAGAGGACCACATGAAAGAGATGATAGTGTGAAGGCACAAGAGATGCTGCCTGGGAAATGGATCAAAAAATCCAGATGTAATGATTTGCGGAGCCTTAGTAAGCACAGAGGGCTTTCTGAAGATGCTGACTTCAGGATGTGTGGGGGAGAATGGGATTAAGATTGGCATCACGCCATCTCCCTGTAATTGCTATTTATAAAATTCTGCACCTGCAGGACGAGGTGACTGATTAACATGCTTCATAAATCTCAGGCAGTTGAACAGCTACAACATGGTTACAATTTTCTTCATAAAGTTCTGGCCATGAAAGAGAAAACGGGTTTCCAAGGGAACCCAGGAGTTTCCACAAGCATAGTTGATTTGGTTGAATTCTTTTTTTTAATGAAAACTTTCAAAATGAAACAAAATGATAAATGTTCATTTTGAAAGGCATCATTTTGGTTTTGTTCTCCAAATCTGGAAGGACTCCTGCTTTCCATTCCTTCCTCTTTAAAGGTTTCTTCTCTTTCATAGTTTGGAAGAAAACCCACAGAAATGTTTCCCTTATATTTTTCCCTTCTTAACTTCTCTCATTATTGCAAGCAGTAAATAAAATTAAGAATACACCAAGAACAAAAAGAAAGAAGTCTAAACAAAACTTCAAATAAAAGTGAAACTTGTCTTCCATGGAATATATGATTAAACTCATCATCTTCTCCTAAGTATTTCACTTAAAATAAATCACGTTTCCCAAGCAAACCTACTTTCCATGCTTACAGAATTGTGTGACACTTGATCTCAAAGGGAATTGAGAGAATGTGCATTACTGTATCCACCTAAAAAAGGGATCTAAGTGTACAGGGCCGTGAAATTTTCACTGAGTGGGGGATTCACCTACATTCAGGTGAGAAGAAGTGCATTAGAGAAATGACTACTAAAAACAGGGCTCCTGGTGATAGACTCTGATATAAACACTTCCATTTCAGCACATGTATCCCATCTTTGCTGGGACGAACTCGGTGATGAAGTGGGAACATTAAATAACAGATAGCAGATAATCATGTCCAAGTTCACAAAGAGCCTGGGGCAATAGATAGCCGTTACACGAAGCAGACCAAATGGAAAGAAAGCCCAAGGTATTCTCCACACCATCTCCACACTACAGAGACCTTCATCCAGAAGGACTTTTGGCCATGACTGAATGTGTCTAGAGGATTTTCTTTTTAACATGAAAAAACTGTTCTACAAAAAAATAAAATTAAAAAATCCATAATTTGAAATCCTCCATTTGTCACAGAATCACAGAATTGTTTAGGTTAGAAAAGACATTTAAGATCCCTGAGTCCAACCATTAACCTCACCATGCCCTCCCCTCTCTGTGAAAGTGTCTCCCTGAAGACAAATATTTTAGTTGCTCACATTCATGTTTAAGGGTTCTGAAAAAGCTGTAGGATATTAATCAGTAATCCATCTTAGACCTTGGTATTAGCTTAAGCCTTGCAGAGGACTTTCACCAGTGCAAAACAGCTGCTCTCACACAACACTTAAGGTGACACATCACACATCTGGATAGCAGAGGACAACACTGTCTGCATACCCCTATGTCCCCCAGCACCAGCCTTAAGCCACCTTCAGCAGCCCCTCTTTTACCTTCACCAGTCCCTCTCCCACCTCCACCACTTTGCCCATTTTGCTGCATATCTCTCACCACAGACACTGCCATCATCATGCCATCGCAAGAATATATCAGAAAATACCAATTGCCATATGCCACCTAATATTTCAGAGCAGATGAATGAATACAGCTTGGCAGAGAACTCCCTAGTTTGATCAAATTTGTCCCATCTGTCTGTCCCATATGGAAATAACGAAGCCACCAATGAAAAGGAAAAGCACTCCATGATTTTTCCTCTCCCTTTCCATTTTTACGGGTGCAATTGTGCAATCAATGCTATTCTTGTCTTGTTGTACAAAGGCTTCATGCCCTCATCAGAGTTTTCACTCTTCATTCCTGGTGCTTGCATTCTCCCATAGCTCAGGAAGAAAAGAAGCTTTACAGGGCAGGTGATAATTTCAAGCAGTAAGAGTGAAAAGAGAGTTGTTAGAGGCCAGTCCACCCAGTACCCAAAGTCTTTGTTAGCTACCCTGTATCCCAGAAGAGCACATCTGCTGCTTCCATGTCCCAGCACAGAGTGTAAATACTCAAATGCTGACTGCAGCCAGTGCTACGGCACAGCAAGACAACAGTAGGCTTGATGAACAGACCTTCTGCCCGGGTAGAAGATCAGCTCTTGCACGCTGGCACCAGTGCCTGGGCATTGCATATGCACATAGAGAAAGGAAGGACCTGGTGAATGCTCAGAAGAAACAAAAAGGTTTTTAAAAAAAAAAATTCCCCCTCTACTTTTTTGGGGGGAACATTAATTCTGTTCCTTGCTTTGAAGTACCTCTTGCTTTTTCCCTCTGCACATAAATTGGCCAAGGAATTTCAGTTGAAATGGAAACATTATTCAGGAGTAATTCCTTTTTTTATTATTATTATTATCTGTGGGTAACTTCATAGGCTTTGTGAGGACTGTGCATTTCAGGCAGGCAAATGACCTTTTTCCAGAATCTGAGGCTGCAACCTTTCCCTGACCTCTTGCTCTGAAGGTTAACATGAGGTTAACACTGGAAAAGCAAATCAAAGCCAAAATGACACCAGTTACCTGTTCCGGTTTGTGTTGCTTTATGACTCCAGGGACCACATGCCTGACCGCCTGCCATCTCCCTCAGGGGGGTATGAAGTAATAATGTCTCTTTATTTCCTGCCTGCAAGCACATTTCAACTTGTGCCTTTAAAAACAACCAAATAAATTTCTCTCTTTCAAGCCTTCATTGTGAACAGAGAAAATGAGAAGTAGAGATGATGATAACCTAATCACTGGACTCTTTTAATAAATAGAATTTCCTCTGAAGTAACTGGTTTGAATATCTGCCAAACAACAAAGCTCCCAACATTTCTAATAGCCAGCCAGCATATCATGAAACAACTATGATGAATCACTCTGCATTTGGTTCTCGTGTGAAATGAAAGCACCAGTTGGTCATTAAACAGAAGGGGAACATTCTCCTTTCATTTGCACTCGTGGAAATATGGTGCAACCCTATGGAGATGCTGAGATTTTGTTTGGAAGAAATGATACAAAATGAAAACTAGGAGGAAGCTAGTGAAAGAGGACAATCTGGTGAGGTCAGAGTCTGATCTGCACTAGGAATATTTCCACGTGGATGGTGTTTCTGGAGAGGTTTGGGGGACTTGCCCAAGGCTACAGAAGGAGTCTGTGGAAGGCAAGTTTTTCACTCAGGACCTCCTGAATGCCACCACAGTGCCTTTGGCAGCCAGACAGAAGATCAACTTACATCTCTAAATACTGACTTAAGTGCCCTGCTTTGTGCACGTTTGATGATCTGATATATAACCCCAAAAGAGAAATAATAAGAACCATAGGAAGCCGATTTCTCAGTGCAGCTCCATGCAGCCATCCTCTTGATGCATTTGCTTTCATCTCAACCAGAGGAATTTTTCATCTCCCATTTTATGATCTCTTTTCACGACAATAGGTTGGGGCTGGGCAGCAGGGCTGCATGTTATCATTCTAATGAGAACAATCAGGGGAGAGCAGTTATTAATCATCCAGTCATCTGATCCATTAAAACAAATTCTTATTAACCACAAGACATATGTTTTTCTCCTGAACTCCAGAGATAATGCCTGAAAGCAGATGGAAGAACTGCACTCACAAATTAAATTTGATGGGGCTTTTAAAAATAAATTAAGTCTGGCAGGCCTCTCCTCCTTTAATTAAACTGCTATGTAACTTTGAGAATGTACTTGTTGCTTGCTACAGGTATTGTTGAGGGGTGTATTTTCTACCTGTTTCTTCACTGCTGGTTGCTTCAAAGACCATGAGGTAAATCCTCAACTGTTGTAAAGCAACATGACCAGGGAAGCACAGAAAACCTCTGCTGAGCCACTGCAGCTGATCTGGACTATTTGATTTCCAGCCAACCATCTCAGTGTTTTATTTCAACTAATGCCTATAGACTCAATTTGGACATAGCTGTTAGCTCCAAGTCTCACCATCTCTTTCCATGGAGTAATACAGCGTGACTATTGTGCAGCAGTACACACTTGACCCTGCTCAGGAGCATCTCCCTGTGCATGCCCCTATGACTACATCAATACAGCCTTAAGGAACAACTTGATCTCACTGGCAGGTTGTTCTTCTCAACACATAACAACATGAGCACAGGATATGATTGATTCTGGAAATATCTTGTCAGTGTACATATACCAGCACCCCAGGACTGAAGGGACCAGCCCTACCACCTCCCCAACAGCACTGGAGATCATCAGGACAGCAGGAGTGACTTAAAGTTTTGATGAAAATATCTAAACTGAAATCTCATGGGCAAATCCAGTTGGAAAATACCTCCCCAAAACTCTGCAGACCCTGTGAGCTCTTTTTAAACAGCAGTAGGAAAGGGATGGATTTCTCCCACATCACTCCAGCAAATAAGGTTCTGAAAGCCAGTAAAACACAGTATACCCCTCACCAAATTTGTCTCTTCTAAGCATTAGGCATGGGAATTACATGCCTAAACAAGTACCTTCTGACATTTTTAACTTCCCAGAGTATCCCTTTCTCTCTTCTGCAAAGGCACGCATCTCCCAGGGCAATCACATTTCTCAGCTCATTACATACACCTTGCATACGATACTGCATCTAGAATGGCATTGGACATCTATCTTTAGACATCTGAATCAGTCACTGGGTGTCTAATCTCGTTAATCATTTAGGCTCCTCCTGGTCAATGGAAAGAGTCAGGCACCTTCAGGGGCTGATTCATTCCTCCAACAGAGACAAATTGGCCTCTGAGGAATTTCTTCAGCAGCACTGACCACAGAGGCCTAAACTGCCTTACTAATAGATGCTTAATTTTTGGTAGCTAAATTTAGATTCAATGAATCGCTTTGCCTGTGTATTGTTCCCTAGACAAACACAACAGGGGTACAAACTAACCCAAATGGTTTCTAGAAATATTCAAATCAATACTCTTAGATTGTTTATTTTTTATATAGCATTTTCCCCTTTTCTGCTGAGCACAGTTCAGGAGGAAAGTGTATTTTGCACATAGAAAGGCATAGAAAGGCAACGTAAAATATTGAAGAGTGTAAAATTAGGAGGTAGATTCATTTAATACTACAGGGGAAAGTCAAGACAGAGAGAAGAAAATGCCTCAGAGGCAGTGAGTGATATATCAAAGGATGGCTATGCTGCTTTCATAGGCTCTTTTCATCCACAGCCTTCACTAATCACCACTATTTCCATGACCTAAGAGGTCTTTTCTGACTTTAGAAAATAGAACATGAATTGCTCAAATATTTGGGAGGGCTATTTATAGAACATATTCAACTTAGTCAGGGCAGGTTTAACTACAAGGAATCCACCCCTCCTTTAGCCCTGTCAAAGTGTACATTGGCAGAGTTAACCTGGAGTAAAGACATGTTTAATCAGAGGAGTTATTTGAACACATTTGTACAATATGCCTGGAAGTATTTAAGGTGTGTACACAAGCACTTCTCAAGGGTACTAAAACATAGCTGGACTGGATGGTTATTGCAATGGAGATCCGTTTTCTCTCACTCCCAGAGGCTACAGAGGTATTCCCTCTGTCTACCCAGACAGTAGCCACACATTAAAATATGATTGACAGTTCTTCCCCTCTGTTTCTCCCTTTAGAATAATAATCATTATTATTTGGATACGGTGGAGTTTCCTCAGTGTAATGGCAACTGTGGAACAGTTTGAAGATGGGTATTAAGTCTCACAATGGCTTATTTTGCATTATTTGTCTGTAACCCAGCTAAGGCCCCCTAATGTACAAACATTTCTGAGTGCTGGGGAAGGAGATGGTGCAAAGTCCCACAGATGAACAGAAGAATCAAATCTCCCAGCAGTCAGCACCAAATCCTTTGTGGTTTTGTGGACACACACAGCAGATTTATTGTAAGTTCCTCAGCTTTGCAAGGAGCCTCCTAACATATTTTAAGCCTTCAGTGTGTATATTTGTGGGGATCAGTCTCTCCTTTAAGGCAACAAGTAGTAAGACAAGTGGAAATGGCCTCAAGCTGCACCAAGGGAGGTTTAGGAGGAAAAACCCCTTCACTGAAAGGGTTGTTAAGCCCTGGTCCAGGCTGCTCAGGAAGACTGTGGAGCCCCCATCCCTGCAGGGATTTACAAGACATGTAGAGGATGTGCTGAGAGACATGTTTAGTTGTGGGATAGACAGTGTTAGGTTAATGGTTGGACTCAATGATCTTGAAGTTCTTTTCCAAACAAAGCAATTCTATGATTCTATATAGTTCAAAGCTGCCTGGAAGCAGAAAGCTTCATCTCAAACAGCACTCAGCAAAATACTTCTCCAAACCACCCTCCAGGCAATCATCAGCTGGCCTGAACACAAGGCAGAACATAAATCCAATGGAAAACCTCAGCAGTCTGGCAGGAACCTACCCAGGGGACAGGGTAATGCACCATGAGTTCCTCTTGTCCTCGCAGGATGCCCTAGAAGCAAGGAGCCAGCAGCACCAGCAAGGAACCAGCAAGTTGCTGCAAATAGAGCACAAATGGCCCTCAATGGATATTGGAATTCTGAGCAGGGGCATAATTTATCACTGAAGCACCATTTTAATATCAAAACAGAAAGGCACCAATCACTCTCCAAGTACTTCACACCTATTTAACAAGCAGCCTTCATGCCCTGCTTGATGCCAATTCTTTTTTTTTTTTTTACTTTCTACATTTTGAATAACGAGGACTTTCCTAGCTGAAGTCCCAGTCAAGCGCCAAAAAAAAATCTGCCTAATCAAAGGACAAGTAAATTATCACAAGACAGTAAAGATCAAGAAGAATTCAATTATCTATTATTTATTATACTTGAAACAGTGAAGACAACTTAGTATTTGGCAGACAGATTCCTCTCTCAAGTATTTTGGTGTCCAGGCAAAGTATCTATTGGCTTGCTTGCTTACTACTGTAATGGATAATGAAGAATGTTTCTGATCAACTTATGAGCCTGAATCTCCTTTAGAGTATATAGGAAATGGATGGTATCAACCACACAGTAGACCCTATGGGACCACAGAAGCTCTACTGTCCCATGTAGATCGGTAAGCTTCTGTTTCTATTTATTACACTCAACAGTTCCAACACCTCATCATGAAGTTCTGATGATTTTTCACTGGGACAAGACAAGCAAAAGCACTGATGTTTTCCATGTCTCTGCTCTGGCTTACAGCATGTGCTGGTAAATGGAAACCATGGCAGATTGAGGCTGTTATATTCCAGGACAGGAGACTTTTGCAGTGGGTACAGATGTAAATTTCCAGTGATATGTGACTACCTCAAAAATTTGCTCACCTTCATATCCACTTCTTAAGCCAAACCTCAGAGGAGGGGAAACCTTCACAATTTTTGCTCTGTTATTAAGACACCCACAATTTCCAGACTCTGTTATTAATAAGGCATGAAACAGAAACAGGGGTTTCTGCAGACACACCTGAGCAGTGTTAGAATGTGTCTGGTGCCATAAAAAGCCAGCCTGTTAGATCACCACCTCTTGACCCACTGCAACCACAGCTCAACAACTATATCAATGACCACTGCATCACTAGAAATGTGTTTGGCATGTTGGTACGACTCTGCACAACAAAGAGATCTGTCTCTAGGAGTTGACAGCATGGGGTTCCTCCTGGATTTTTAAGTGTCTGCAGACAGACAGACTTGCTGATGAAAAAACCCTACATATATGGTCAGGGCAATGGGGAAAATATAAGAGAAATAGTCTTGTGATTAAAGCAGGGTGGGGAAACTGTGACTGCAGCAAGTATCTGTGCCTTGAGTGGCATGAACTGGTCCTCTGTCATCATGGGGAGGTGCACCACCAGGGCAGACCATGTGCACAAAACCGGCCAGCTGCACAAATTTCCATCAGGGAGAAGGCAGCTGCCAGCCTAGCAGAGGCAAGCATCACAGGTGCAACATGTGCAAGACAGCTTTCAGGTTTCAGAAGAGTTGCCAGCACTTGTGTTGTTACTACTGGGGAAGGGATTGCAGCAAAGTGACATGTACTCAAGCACGAGGTACACCGAGGAACTCCAAGGTTGAGCCAGTTGCTGCAGAAGCCACTCAGAAGCCTGCTCTTGGTTTAACAGAGACCTGAGCTGGAGCTCAAGGGTGTAAACCTCCAAAAGGCTCAGATCTTTCTGAAGGGAATGAAAACACCATTCCTGAACCACAGATGAGGTGGCCTGAGGGGAACAGCAAGGGCATGATAAGGTCCCAAAGCTTTGTGGCCTCATGAAGTGAGAGCAGCTCTTTAAGCTGGGTACCAAAGGCAAGTTTGAATTGATGGAGGCAAAGGTCTGTGCCTCCACCAAGCAGCTCCCAAATTAACACCAGCCCTAAACCATGAACCACCCAAAGCAGAAGGTGCTGCCCCCCAGCCCAGCAATGGTTTTGTCCCATTGTACAACACTGGGACCTAAAGCTCCCATCAGGAGGCGGTGAGGAGTTCATCATTGCTAGGACAGGGATGTTCACTAAGTCAGTACATTGAAGAACAGTAAGTTTGAGAAGATGACAGATATGGATGGGTTATGGATAAACTGCACAGGAAATCTCTATGCTCCATGCACTGCAGCAATCCCAACAACTCTACCTCCCCCAGTCCTCTGTGGGAGTCAAGAAAGTAAGAAATTTATGCTATCTTTATGAGATGAGATGACCTTGTCACACAGGCAACTCTGAACAAGCAACTTAATGGCATCTATTAGACGCACTCCAGGTCCTCTAAACTTATCACACATTTGATTTACTCCAGAAGCAGAGGTCTGCAATGAAATACAAAGCCAAGGTAAACTTGCCCAGGCACAGGTCCTGCTGCCAAGCTGAAACCAAGGCCAAGCTCTGCAAAGGTTTGATTAACAACAGGCAAAGCACCAAGCAAGCTAAGAGTAAACTATAATGCAAATCAACATTTCACACTCAAACTAAGCAGACCTTGGAGGTTTGGCTTGAATTTCCACAGCCAAAGCCTATCAGGAATGTTTTGAATGCTACCATGAGCTTCTGTGGCCCCACAGCTGTACTAGATGGGATATCTGCTCCTGCCTCAGTTGCTTCTTTTTTCCTTCATCGCCATTCCTCTCCAGGCTTGCCTGACCCCAGAGAGCCTTCCAGGAGCATGTTCCCATGGCACACACTTCTCATATACGTCCAACAGAAGAAACATTATACGAAGAGCAGCAGACAACTCCCTTCTCATCATCCCTTAAACTGAGGGATCACACACCTGCTGTTTCTGGGCCTCCCAAAGGCTGCAGAGCTGCCAAAAGACACATCCCATAGTGCCACCACCTCACTCATTTGCCAGAAGGACCCTGTATCTGACAAACCCCAGAACAAAGCTTCTTTGCTATTCACTCAAGCACAACCTTCCAGACAAAATGTCTGCTTTTCACACAGCAATCACAGAAAAATAGAACCTGGTAGCCACTACAAGACCAGAAGAAAGATCTGTGAGGGTGGTGGAACACTGAAACAGGTTGCTCAGGGAGGTGGTGGAGGCCCCATCCCTGGAGACATTCAAGGTCAGGCTTGATGAGGCTCTGAGCAACCTAATCTAGTTGCAGATGTCCCTGCTCACTCCAGGGGGTTTGGACTAGATGAGCTTTGGAGGTCCCTTCCCACTCAGGGCATTCTATGATCCTAAGAAGCTGCTTGGAGAGAAAATTCATGGGGTAAAATCCCAGCTTCCCCTTCCTTTGCTCACACAAGTGTAGGCCACTTGGAGATTTTAAGGATGTAAAGAAGCACTCTGCTCCCATAGTGCATCATACCACATTCCTAAGCCTGAGAGAACTACTCAGTAATTCCTGCACTGGTGCTAGTCCCACCATGCAAACAAAAGGTACCATGCTGCAAGCCAGGATGATAAAATGAGATAAAGAAAGAAATGCATCATGGAGAAATATTTTCCTTCTGATTTCACAGCAAAGGCAGGATCAGCCATGCTGCAGTGCAAGCCCAGCCTCCTCCTGCCTGTTAAAACAGTCAAAAAAAGCCCTCAGGGGCACACATTTCTCTCCCAGTGCTGTGAGCACATGTAAACTGGAGGCTTCTGTGGGCAGGGGCTGGCAGAGCTCTGGCAATGCTGCACGAGGGGCAACTGCAGATAATGGGAGAAAGACGAGAACTTGGCAATTCATCTTCAAGTCTGCTTCTCTCATTTGTACCAATTAGCCACATTGCTGCATTTGGGAGCATTAGAGATCTTTTCTTAATCCATCTTTTCATCTTTGTCTATGACTTCTTTCAAGTTTTCAGTGGGTGTGATCTTTACTGCCACAGTCTTTGTTCAGATTACAATAATTTGTCATTTGTGTGCAGACAGTTTCTTAACTACTCCTGTGTTAGAAATAACCCTTCGAAGCAATATTGGTTCTTTTATCTCCAGGGTCCTGCAAAGCACAGAGCTATTGAATGGCAAAGCATTAAAGATGCAAAGAAACCCCCATAAGGCAACACATTAAATGTGAGCTCTCTTGCTATGGGAATATAAGGATTGTACAGTACAATTGCTCAAATCCAGCCTGGGCTAGGAATAAAACCCTGCTTGAAAAAGGTTCATGGCACCAAAGCTGTTTTATCATCTGTAGCCTTAATTTTGGAGGCTGGAAAAGTACTGTAATAGTTTTATTTTATTGACAATTCGGGCACATTCACTGATTCTTTTGCATTTTCTTTCCCTCAGCATAGCCGTACGCTTCAAGACCAGACAGGAGTACTACTGGGATGATCCACTTCTAGTTGCTGTATAGCAGAGGAGAATGAGCAATAACACCATAAAGCCACCATCAAAGTAGCTACTCCCAAGAGTCTCAAAAGGCCTGACTGGGGAACTCTGGACTTGCAATTTTTGTTTTTTAGCTTTTCAAGATTTGAAGAAGCCCCAAGGGATTCAATTGCAACAACATAATTACATTTATAAATACAAACCAAGCAACCTGCAGAACAGTATAGCACAATAAACCCCAATGCCAGTGCAGAAGAAAAGTACGTTTAAGAGTAGCATGGAATTACAGGCTAGCACACAAAGTGTGCAAGTCACCTCAAACCCTGCTTTTGGTGAAGGTGTCAAATCAAGCTACCTTTTTTTGACAAGATTGTAGGCTTGCTGGATAAACCAACTCTGGTGAGAGTGCGCACTTGGATTTCTCAAAGGCATTCAGCCATCATGTGATGGCTTTATTTAAAAGGATGCATCCCAGGCAGAAAGTAGAGCACGTTACATGACAAGCTGCCTGGCACATTTTAAATACAGGAGGATATTTGGGGTCAAGGGGTTGTTCTAACTAACAGGCTTCCATGGGGAGCTGCTCTTGGGACCAGGTCACTCTTGCTTTTTGGAGATTCAGACATGGAAAATAAGAATTATTCACAAAGTGGAATCTTCATTAACACATCACTCATCAATGTATTAGTCACAGCTTTTTTTTCATCGCAGGCAAAAGTTTCTTAGGTGTGCAGGGGTTTCTCTCCCAGGCAACAGCCAGTACTGGCACACACACGTTGCTATAGACATACACAACAGCCCTCAACCATCTAGATGTCCTCAGTCACAGAACAGGTAATTTCCCACCCAGTGGGATCCCACTCCCATTACCCAGGAGGGTCAGTAAGGGTGTTCAGTTAAACCAGTTATCAATGGAGGATCAAAACCCCCATCACTGAAATCCTAGAGGAATAAGTTACACAGAAACCTCTCAGGATGACAAAGGTGGAGTTGATCCCACATAGCTTAGGGGCTGGACTAGGTAACTTCCTAAAAGCCCTTTAGTGTCCACTTTCCACGGTTCCTTTGACATGGAAATCTTAGGTCCACACAGCCAGGCATACCCAGTCCAAAAAGCTCTTGCAGGGTCTAGATGATAACTTCCTGATGCAGGTAGTGGAGGAACCAACAAGGAGAGGTGCACTGCTGGACATTGTATTAACTAAT